>CAUYQV010177011.1:0-13558 GCA_963574575.1 Galagoides demidoff | reverse complement strand
CCAGGCGTTGTGGCGGGCGCCTGTGGTCCCAGCTACTTGGGTGGCTGAGGCAGGAGACTCACTTGAGCCCAGGAGTTGGAGGTTGCTATGAGCTGTGATGCCATGGCACTCTACCCAGGGGGATAGCTTGAGGCTCCGTCTCAAAAAAAAAAAAAGAAAGAGAATTTCACACTCAGATGACCCTGGTTTTGAAGCCTAGTTCAACCACCATGTAGCTATATATTGTTAGGCGAAACAGTTAACCTTTTGGAGGCTCAATTTCCTGACCTGTATGAAACGGTTATAATAACTGCACTGAACTCAAAGGCTTAGGTAAAGATAGTTACAGTGAGATAATTACATGAAATTCTTAGTATAGGGTTCTAGCTTATAATAAGTATTAGATAAATGTTAGCTTCCATTGGTGGAGGCCACGCTATTATATTAATAATAAGGTTTGTCTCTATGTGGTTGCCTTCCTGTCCTGCAGTAAGTTGATCCACTTTTACAGGGATGGATGGATCAGGCAAATAGGTCACGGAAGATGGGGACTCTTGCTGTCGTGAATTCAGAGGTTGCCGCTGTTAACGTAACATCGATATTCCCGAGTCTAGTTTTTGCTGCAAAACACTAATTCTGGATTGCTTCCTATGACCGTCCACCGTAAGGAACAAACACTATCAGAGATTTGGTTCTTTTCCTGAATGGTCTCTGAGCAAGGCCAAAAAAAGCTTAAAAAAGAGTAATTTTTGACAAAGATGGAGATCAGAGGGGTGTGTGCTTTGGGGGAGCAATGTTCAGTTTCCCAATCAAATTCACAGCAGCAGAACTTTTTCAGGATATGAAAAATATAGCGATGTGGTAGGTGGGAGGGGAGAAGTGAGGGTCGGTGTTGACCACGGATGGCGAAGGCTTCTAGTCACACCTAAGTTGGCTCAGTGCACGTGGGTAAGTCCTGTAAGCCTCAGTGTTCTCATCTGTCGGACCGTCATAACTCCCACTCGGGCCTTCTCACTGGACCACGTGAGATCACGGGACCTCCACACTGTGCACAGAGGGAGTCTCCACAGTCATACAGCATTTCACAAATGTGAGGTAGTCATGCAAAGGTCCCAAATGAGACGAACAGAGAAATGCTGAAATGAATCCATGGAAGTAACCATTTCTCTGGTTTCTCTGGAAAAATTTTCCTTCCCTGAACTTCCCTGAAATCAACCACTTCCTGATCTGATTTTCCTTGCCTGAAGGGTTTGTCTAACTAATTGCTACTTTACCCAAAAAGCCATTTCCACCTAGAAAGTAAAAAAAATGTCAGCGTCCCCTGCCCATTGTTAGCGTTAGACCCAGGGGCTCCCTCAGAGCCAGGCAGAGCTGAAATCATCATGTTTCTGTCTCCTTCCATTGGAACAGAAGCTCCTTGAAGGCAGAGACTCTGCCTGCCTACCGGGGCGGGTACAGGAGATAGTGCCTGCCATTTCATAGTCATTCAATAAATATTTTTGGATAAAGAACACACAGAAATCATGCACCTGCAGCAAAAAACCCGAAACTAACAAAAGAGGAGGAACAGGAGGGAGGGAGGAAGGGGAAGAGGAGGAGGGGAGATAATTGGCTCTGGTATATGTTGCAAGAACATCCTCTCTTATGCATCCCTCGTCCTAACTCCCCCTTTCCCCCAAACGCCATGGGGAGATGACTGGTTATTGCTGACTTAGGCCATTTTTCAAACCAAAGCTGAAAATAACTTCAAAAGAAGATAACATCCTGGGGACACAAAGCACCCTGACTAGGAAATGCTACTTATTTAGCAAAATAAAATATAGTTGGACTATTTCGGTTGCTGTTGCAAGGAAACGGCGGTTCCAGCTGACTTTAAAACTGCCACCTAAATGAAGGAAGGAGGCTCTTCTGGGAAATGTAGGCTTCTAATGGAGGGTTGTGGTTTGAAAAGGTTCCCACACAGTGATTTTTTTTTCTCTTCTAAATGCTTCCCCACCATAATCTGTTATATAATTATTGTGCAACTTTGTCACTGCTTCTCACAGACTGATGAAATGTACCCACCTAGACCAGCACCACTGACATATTTCTAGAATCTATGGGGTTCATTGGAAATGCATTGGCAGAATTAGGGAATCTGGTGGTTTCAACCAAATTAACAGCAGAAAAATTGTCCCGGGGCGCCTTTTCCTTCCCAGGCTTGTACGGCCACTACTCTGTAAGGGACATCATAAAGCTGACATTTGGCAGATGAACAACTTGAGAGAAATTGAACTTGGTGCCTTAGCAAATGCCTGACCCAAGTGATTCTTACCCTGACCCCCTCCACGTTGCAGGCCTTAGCAGTGCACACGGAAGCCTGAAGCATTTGACAGGCGATTTTAGTCAGAACTCTGGGTTGAGGTTAACAGAAGCTGACTCTGGCTATCTTAAGCAAATAAATGAATTTATTGGAAGGATACAGAATTGCTCCCGGAAGGAGAAGCCCAAGAATCTGCTTTGTAAAAGTGTAAAAGACGCTCCAGGAATTTCAGGTTTTATGAATATTCCGCAGCTTCCTCAGTTTTACTGCCACCAGGGTAAATGATTTCCAACTGTTCTCAGTTTTCACGTCATTTCTCTCGACATTGAAATTCCAGGTCAAGAGCACCTGATGGGCCTGGCTTCAGTCAGTATCAGCCTGCCCGTGGCCAGGAGAGGGGACGGCGCTGGAACGGATGGTCCTTTCTCCTATAGGGGAAAAGTGGGTCCTTGAAAAATCAAGGCTCTCTCCCCAGGCTGCCGTGGCACCTTTGCTTCACTTTGGCAGGAGAAGATGTGGCAGGGTGCTGAAGAGAGGGGTGTGGAGGTGGGTTATGCTGCTTTTAGCTCCCAAACTTCCAGTTCCACCTCCTATCTTCCCTCTCCTGCAAACTATGAATTAGCATACCAGCCATCTCCACACCAGGAGGACACGTGCTCATTCTCCTGGGGGACAGACAATCTGGAATGTGTGAGCTGCTTAGAATTTTGGAGAAGGGGAAAAAATGAGTATAGGGAGTCATCTTTAAGACAGGAGGGGTGGGTATCAGGCCCTCCTTTCGAGCTGTTGAGTTGGTCTCATTCCATCCCAGAACAATGCTTGTTTGGTTTAATTTGAGAGAACTCCAGTTATTTCCCCACTATAGTGCTTGGAATTTTCTATCTGTGATTTTTTTTTTTAATGTGAAGGAAAAAACAAAGACACAATAATAGTAATAAGAGTCAATGATGTTTCTCTGATTCCTTTTTCTAGGAATTTTTGATTACACCATATAGTACAATTCATTGATGTTTTTCTTTATGGATTAAACTAAACTAAACAAAAAAAGAAGGTTCCAGAAGCGCAGAGGTGCAGACTCTGGCGATATAGATGAACAACCAACATGCACCCAGGATTTCATCCAAACACTGATTAGCGTAGAACAAACAGCAACGCTCGTTAGAGAGGAAATCTCTTCCAATTAAATGTGATGCCTCTGCAGCTTCTAGTTTGGGAAATACCAATTCTGTTGTTGTTTTAGAAAACACACATGTTCGTTTCCCCCTTAAGTCCGGCTGTTACATTTTTTAAAACTTTGGTATGTTTTATTCAGTCAGCAGAAAGTTAATAATTGACCCTGATCCATGTTAGAGCAGCTTGGTATGTTCATTCTGCTTTTTCTGGTTTCCATTTCAGTTTAAATTGCCTACTGTAGCACTGCAAATTTTCCTCATGCCTCTATCACTGTAAACGACGGAAGCAGAATGGGGCTGACATTCCCAGGACACCTGTCAAATGTCAAGCACTATAACAAGTGTCTCTGCAGATGCTATGAATACGTCATTTACACCTGCAGTATCTTCAATGGACCTGTGTGGAAGCAGAGACCCGGAGAGGCTAAGAGTATCCAGGGTCACAAAGCTAGTGATTGGTGTGTTCATGCTGGAACCCTGTCTAATTTCAAAGCACATTTTCCCTCTTATATTGTCAAATAAGATAGTATCAGTTTATCAAAAACTACTATGCATCCTGAGAACGAATTGTAGGAGTCTTGAAACACTGAAATGGTGCTAAAATCAGTGGATGAATGGAGCAGAAAGAAGAGAGGTCTTTTATTCAACATCTAGTCCTTTGGATTTCTTTTTTTTGGCTGGGGCCGGGTTCAAACCCGCCACCCTCCGTATATGGGACCGGCGCCCACTCCCTGAGCCACAGGTGCTGCCCCCTTTGGATTTTTTTTCTGCCCTGGGTGGGGGGCACCCAGAAGGTGGGTGAACTAAATGTTTTTGAGTTCAGTGTTGAACAGTTTTAGGTCAGCATGAAGGATCTGAAAGCTTATAGACTAGCCAAAACAAAACTTTCTTTTTTATTTATTTATTTTTATTAAATCATAGCTGTGTACATTAATACTTCATGGGGTATAGTTGTTTTTACATACAATTTGAAATACTTGCATCCATCTGGTTAACATAGTCTTCATGTCATTTTCTTAGTTATTGCATTTAGACATTTATATTCTATATTTAGAAGGATTCACACGTACCCTTATAGGATAAACCATCAAAATAAAACTTTCACTCACACGAACATGGATTCCTTCATACGACGAACACTTATCATGTGAGTGTCTATGAGAGGTCAGGCATACAAAGATGAATGATTCTTCCTTCAAGAACTACAATGTCAGCTCGGCACCTGTGGCTCAAGTGGCTAAGGCACTAGCCACATACACCTAAGGTGGCGGGTTCGAATCCAGCCCAGGGCCCACCAAAACAACAATGATGGCTGCAACCAAAAAAAAAAAAATAGCTGGGCGTTGTGGCGGGCGCCTGTGGTCCCAGCTTCTTGGGAGGCTGAGGCAGGAGACTCGCTTGAGCCCAGGAGTTGGAGGTTGCTGTGAGCTGTGATGAAACAGCATTCTACCCAGGGGGACAGCTTGAGGCTCTGTCTCAAAAAAAAAGAACTGCAATGTCTATTAAAGAAGAGAGAGAAATTAAGAAGCTATTAGAATAAATCTCATAGAACCTCTGTAAGTTGACCACTTACAGAGGTGGTCAAATAAGGAACTAAGCCTACTGTACTGATATATGCATGTGGCACACATCCAGTCTATGAAAAGTGGGTCAACTTAAGGAGGTGGCCAATGATGGAGGTGCTATTCTATGTTGCCTGATGCACTTACATGCCCCTTCTATAATACACATACGGTGGGGACATGCCGATTTTTGACAACCCAGAATCTATCCAACCTTGATTTCCTTTTCAAGGATTACCTCTCTCTCACTGGAAAGTCTGTTAAATTTAAGCTCCCTTTATTCACCAGCAAACAGCCACCTGGCCCAAGCTGGAACAATGTTCACTCTCTAGAGTCACCAAAGAAGGTTGGAATGTAGGGAAGTGACAGAATATCATTCGTTCCCAGGAAAGCACTGACAACACTGTTGAATGGCCCCAGACCTATTCCATCCACACCTTACTAGTGTCTATCAAATTTCTGAGTCTTCTGGTCCACCTGGAGAGCTGATCAGAATTCCCATTCCCATTACCCCCCAAATTCCCATTACCAAACACTGGAAAGACATGAAACATCCCTTTGGTGAGATATGGGCTTGGGAGGCAAGCTTGAAGGATGGAGACCGGTTAGGGGTCACCACAGTGATGCTGGTGAATGACAGCCTCTGAAGACTGAACTCCATGGCTGGAGAAATGGTGAAGGCAAGACACATTCCAGAGTCAGAAGAGACAGCACTAGCTGGACTTGGTGTCCGTCACCAAGAGTAAGATGAACAGTTTGTCAGTGAAATAAAATAAGGCAGCTTCCTCCATGTCTCCTCTGCTGGTCTAGGGAGGAGGTATGTTCTGACTTGGCCTTACTTCTAGGAGCATTTTCTTACTTGCGAAGCCTGCCTTCTGCCATCTCCATCCTCCCTGAGATGTCACTTCATCCTCAAAAATGATCTGCATTATGGAGGAAACTTGGCAGGGACACCACATTCCTCCTTTTCATTTCCTATCGTAGAGCCCAGGGGTACATGTTCGAGTGGATTCTTGGAAATCGTCCTGGATAGCGCAGAGGACTCCAACATCAACAAGCACACTCGAAGGATAACACCTACGAAGGCTGTGATCTCGCTGACACCCTCACCTACGTGACCACAGCCCACGCAGTTCACACAGCCTCACCCACCTTCCCCATCAGGATTTTCAGGGTGCTCTGCGCTATCAGCTCTGCTGCGGAGGAAAAGTGTTCATGTGCTTGTGGTCATGGGGAAAGAATTCAACAGCACTTGGGTGCACAGAGCTGTGCTTGGCAGGCTGTGCCCTACCCTCCAAAGGAGCAAAGAGCAAACTCTATATGAGTCAGGGCCTGCTCTCCCCGCCTGTCCTTTGCACCATGCCTTTTGAACCAATAAATACAGTAACACCCACAACTATAATCTCTTATCTGCAGGAAAATAAGCCAGTGGCAAAGTTGTGTAAGATACTGACGAAGCCTCCGCATGAACCAAAGACTATCCTCCCTAGAAAACCCTGAACCCTGGATTTGTGGAACACACTTTTGAGACAGAAAAGATGCACGGATGATGGTTCTGGCTGGGTCTTTTTCTATTTTCTCATATGAGAAGATACCCTGGTATCTGGGTAGCTTAAAAAGATAAGTAACACATGTTTACAAACATATTAGTAGTACTGGAATATCATATTATTCTCTGGGTGATTCTTTGAAAGATTAAAGCAAGTTACCAGTATGTTCTAGGAGCTCTGGAATCTCGGCGCTTTCAAAGTCACGTTCTTGAATAACTCCCATATGTAAGGGTGTCCAAATGAACAATATGCTATGGACGCTCAGGTTGTAAGGGAAATCTTTATGGCTAATCTAAGGAAAAGAAATAAAAATGTCTCTCCAACAATGTATGCTCGATAATTAGATCACTGTATTTGTTACAGCTTTTCACCTGTACTTCACTCCAAATGATTTCTTTTCAGTTTCTTTGCCAACAAAGCATACTTAACAGAAATGCCTCAAAATCAATTTATGCTGCTTCACCAGTTTTATACATTTTAAATTTAAGGAGACAACAATTAGGATATTTTCAATGATGAAAAGAACACCATTAAGCTGCCACAAATGTCAAAAGTTCCTGGCTTTGCTAACACTTATGTAATTGTTCTGGAAACCCCACGCACCAGAATAGACCTACAACACCAGGCATGACTCACTGAATATTTCTATGCACATAGTCTCTCTAAAATGCTCTCCAATTGGGATTTATTTTTTCAAAAAAAAAAAAAAAAGAGAGAGAGAGAGAGACAAAATATGGTCCATCAAATCCCAAAGTTCTTCCTGTTATTTTTTGGGGAAAGTACAGTTGCCTCACACAAGAGCATTAGAAGATGCTGCTGTTTTCATTAATAAAGTAACCAGATGGGCAAGCGTTAAAACAGGTTGAAACTTTGAAATTCTTCCTGAAAAAAAAAATCACATAGAGAACATGTGGGTTCTCAAATTTCCAAATGGTCTTCATTTCCTCTTGTGACTTTATTCCAAGTTTGTTTTTTAAAATTTGTGGCTGGTAGCATTATGACTGGTGTCCTAATCCCCTGAGCCATGTTAAGGAAAATTATATATGCCATAAAATGTTCATCTGGCACAGAAAGGCCCGTGCCCACGGTGCCAAGGTTCATTGGTTGGAAATACTCCAATACATTTTACTGAATGTCTTCTATTGAGCCCAAACACTTGGGGGGGGGGATTTATCAAAGTATACAGTATAACCTGTATCCCCCAAAGCATGTTTGGTGCTACTTTTAATACCAAAAGTAGTGGACTTTTCATCAGCAATATTCAGAATGGAGTTTAGGAATTGTGTCAGTAATCAGACTTAGCAAGGCAGGTAGTTTTCCTCCAGGCAGTTGAAACAGATCCTAGATGGGAATTTTTGTTTAGGCAGTAATGGGGGGGGGGTGTCCAACAGACGGTTGTTATCTATGTTCCATCTGCAGAAGGATAAAGGAGGAATCTGGCCAGTGATAACCAGGAATGGACCAGCAGCCCAGAGTGGGCCCAGGGACAGGGATCAGATTCTAGGGGGGACTTAAGCCCTGGGGAGGACTGATAAGAAGAGGCAGAATTCCATTCCTAGAGCAACTCAGAGACAGAATGTAGAGGAAGAAACAGGGCAGAAACCCAGTTACTGAAATGGAACAAAAGGAAGAGCTTGTAACAAGAATCAAATGGAAACTTCGCAGCTGGAAATGGAGCAGGAGCTCAGGACAGGACCTGGAGCCTGGCTGACCTGACATTGAGTTACACAAGCTACTCCCAGGCCCTGGAAGAGCAGACTTGGGCCCAACACCTGGGTTAGGGCTCAGCTGCAGATGAGTCTCTACGGCTCCAGGCAGGGTCCAGCCTGAATGCACAGAAGGTGTCAGGCAGAATGGCTCAACACCACCCACATCAAAGTCCTCTTGGCTCCCCAGCCCTGTTTTTTCACAACTCCATCCCTTTTTGCAAGCTGTTTTTCTTACCTGGAATTCCCAGGCTCAAACTCTGCATGCTGCTCATCCTTCAAGATCTAGTTCAAAAAGCATGTTTTCTGGGAAGCCCTTCCTAGCTCCCCTGGGTGCCAGGAGTGCTTTATATACGTCTCCATGACAACACGTACTATACCTGGTCTCTCTTGCTTTAGTTCATGGGTATCTTTCCCTGCCTAGTTTTCAACTTTCATGCCCAACGAGCCTCAGCATCTCTGGAGCCCAGCATGGTACTGGCATAAAAGGCTTGATGCTAAATAAATCAGTGAAGCGATTGAGTGAATAAATGTTCAGTAAATGAAAATCAATCATTTCCTGAAAATTCATTTATTAAATGAAAATCCACCAATCGATAAACAGGTTAAGCAATACTAACCCAGAAGGCAAAATAATAACAGTAGCCAACATGTATTACCGTCCTGCGTGCTGTGTTCAGTCCTTTTGATTATCTTTTTTCATCTTTACAAGGTGTAAATGCTGTTCTAACACCCATTTTACAGATGAGAAAGTAGAGGCACCATACCAGAATCTTTAAGAACCCATTCCGATCTGAGATGTTTATTCTACTCAGCAGTAAGATCCCTTGACATTTGCAATCTGATAAGTAGTAGAAGGTAGTGGTAAGATGTTGTTATTCAGGCTCTGCTGCCTCTCTGCTTCCCTCCGTCTCCCCTGCGCCCTCCCACCCCATCAACAAGAAGAGAATGCAATCCAGTTGCCACATCCCACGGTGGCTCTCCTCTCCCAATAGAATGGGCCAGAGGTCCCTAATTCTCCTCTGAGCTCTTTGGCTTGCTAGCCTTAGGGTGTGGGGTGTGGCAGAAACTGAAGTGAAATCATAAGGAATTTTCACATTCACTTGGTATTTGCCTGCCTACCTCATTCCAGAGACCACGTAAAGTAGTCACATACATTATCCTCTTTGTCCCATTCCACTCTGTGATGGAGGTGTCCTTATCTCCTAACCTACACGTGAGACACCATCCCCACAAGTTTAGCAACTGCCTAATGTCCCAGAAGCTGAAAGCAGAGCCAAGGTATGAACAGAGGACCACGTGGCTCTAATCCCAAGCAGTTCAACAAATACCTACCAACCACTCTTCCTGGACACACATATTGTCTGTCCCACATACCATATTGCCACCAGTGCCCTTTGGTGTGGGCGACACGGCCATAATTACCTTCTATGGCTATTGTTCAGGGTTCCTTTTTTTTGGTTGCAGTTTGGCCGTGGCCGGGTTCGAACCTGCCACCCTTGGTATATGGGGCTGACGCCCTGCCCACTGAGCCACAGGCGCCGCCACCAGGGTCCCCTTTAAAAGCATGATTTTAGTGGCAGTTTTTTATTCTGCTTATTGGGAAAGTCACAAAGATCCTACGCGCTGGTACTTTCGGCATCGCAGACAGACTCGTCTCTGATGAGGGTGAGGAGCAACAGCTTCAGGTGGAAAATCCAGAACACGCCTCCTGCCTCCCGCTGTTCTCTTTTGCTCTTCAGCAACTCCCGCTCGTGGTTTACAACACAGCCATCCTTGTCGACTTGCTCACTACGACGACCACGGAGCACAACCTGTTGAAATGCGCCCGTAGCAGAGACGGGCCCAGAGTCCGCACCCCGCACTGTTTGCTTTGTGAAATTCCAGACTGTTTAATCTGCTCTACCTCATCCTAATAACTCCAGATTCCACTTTTCTTAATGACTCTCTCCTCCTTAAATGCCTACACAGTTATCTTTGAAGAGGGAGAGAAAGAATAGATGAATCATTTGCAGGAAATGGGGGGAGAGACATGAGGTTGGAACGGCAGATGGCTGAGCGTGTGGGCACATAGCCGTCTCCGTAGTGTCTTCCCCCACCCTCTGGAAGCCAGCCCTCTGCAAGTGTGCATTCATTCTTGGGTGGGGGCTGCGCCTGCTTGCAGGTACCAACATGTAAATCCACATCCGCCTGGATTCATTTGAGACGTCCAAACTTGGGGCCCAAGCCTGTGGCAGACTATTCATTTTCTCCTTGACGTTTTGACATTAGACCTTCCAAAGTGTCTATGGGGTCACAAGAATTTCTCCAGCTGCCTTCTTTCTCCTGCAGAACGTGAAGTTAGTGGGTGAATATTCTCCATACGACACGGTGCAAGCTCCCTGACCTCATCGTGAGGGACTAGCAAATGTCTGGAGGGAAGCTAGAGGCCAGAGGCTGTATGAACACCTTTGGATAAAAATAGGGGGTAAGCAGGAAAACACAAAGTATTTTTGCTGGGGGTATTTTTTTGCAGTGGGGTATGCAAAGGTCTTAAAGTACAACCTCTGGGCAAATGCTCCCTGTGTAGCTCCCAACACAAGCCCTCCATAGATAGGCGGATGAAAATGAACTGTTTTCATTTCATTTGAATAACTGAAATAAGTTTTCTAAAATCCAAGAGCACATGGAGTTCGGAAGAACTTTTTCAAAGGGCTTCCTCGAGTCCTTCTGTTACTTCTATGCAAATTTCCAAATGTCGTGTGGATGTACACGTGAAGATCAGTATTTGTTATTATTTTATTTTTAGGTGCATAAAGCTCGTTTTATTAACAGACTCTCTTTGGTTGATGTTTTTTCCTACCTCCATCACCACCTTCTGCCCTCCCTCCCCTAGGCCCAGACCACAGCACCCGAATGTGCAGAAAGATTAGAGTTTGTCATTTTTTCCTTAGTGCGATAATTATTTTGGTAAAATATGCATTGGAAAGCTGGGGCGCCTGTCTTAGCACAAATTATTATGCATTGCTTAGAAACAAAGCACTGTGGTTAAGAGCATTTTTTAGTGAACACTCTTTTAAAAATCAGCTTTAATAATGAACATCATCTGACCGAGCATGAGTAAACTCAGGGCGGAATTCAATCTGAATGATCCTAAAAAATATTTCCGCAATCATTAATTTTTTTAATAATAGAATTTCCACCCCCCTACCTATTATGATTTGGTGACTCTTTGATCTGAAAAGTCATTCATATTAATCTCCACAAGAAGCCAGGCGTGGTGGCTCACACCTGTAATCCTAGCACTCTAGGAGGCCGAGGCAGGTGGATTGCCTGAGCTCACAGGTTTGAGACCACCCTGAGCCAGAGCAAGACCTTGTCTCTAAAAAAGAGAAAAAAAAATAGCCAGGCATTGTGGCAGGCACCTGTAGTCCCAGCTACCTGGCAGGCTGAGGCAAGAGAATTGCTAGAGCCCAAGAATTTGAGGTTGCTATGAGCTATGATGCCACAGCACTCTACCAAGGGTGACAAAGTGAGACTCTGTCTCAAAACAAACAAAAAAAAACTTCACAAGAGCACCAATTCTTGGATCTTCTTAAAAAAAAAAAAAACTTTATAACTATTCTCTATAATTTTAAGTCATGACTACACCAGACCAATTCTTTTTTTTTTTTCTTGTAGAGACAGAGTCTCAGTTTGTTGCCCTTATTAGAGTGCCGTGGTGTCACACAGCTCACAGCAAGCTCCAGCTCCTGGGCTTAGGCGATTCTCTTGCCTCAGCCTCCAGAGTAGCTGGGACTACATGCACCCACCACAATGCCTGGCTTTTTTTTTTTTTTTTTGGTTGCAGTTCGACCTGGGTTGGGTTTGAACCCACCACCCTCAGTACATGGGGCCGGTGCCCTACTCACTGAGCCACAGGCGCTGCCCAAGACCAATTCTTGTGTCTCTCAAGATTCCTCATCCCCACCAGACTCCCACGCCTGTCTCTTCTTGCACAGCCGTCCTGGGCCCTGATGTCTCAGCCTCCTGAGGAAGAGGGTGGGGCTCTGGGAAGATCACATTCCACCCACTGCAAGGGGAACCTCAGGGGCTCCAGGACACAGGTCTCGCCTGATGAGATTCACGTGCCTTAAACCTTACGGCTGCTCAACTCCCACTTCTTCCAGGTAGCTAACTGGGGTGTGGAATCTGCACACCCAGCGGCTCCCTCTCTGGCTGAGTAACAACCCAGAAGCATAGAGGAGTTAAATTTTGAATCAAGGGCCTAAAGCCCTTTGATCGAATAAGATAAATCTCTCCTTCCTTCAGTGTCCCTTCCCACAGCCCTCCCTAGCTGATGGATTGTTTCAAGGTGATGGGCAAGGCCCAGGGAGGGATGTTTCCTGGCTAAGTAACAACCAGTTCCTTGACACACCACCTGGTATTTATTCGCCGGCCTGCCTTTCCTGCCTTACCTCTTTCTCCCTCACTTTTATAGCCCTGGAATTGCACCTCCCAACAGAGCCTTAGCAAGTGGTAATCTTTGCCTCAGTTTTTATTTTCTAGGAAATTTGGCTAAGACAATTGCTTTAAAAAAAAAAAATCCATGTTTTATCTTTCATTTGGCCTCCTTCCTGCCGTCTATTTTCATCTTAATAAGAGGGATAGATGGATTTCTAGAATTCCCATTAAGGTGGATGAGAGTTGCTCCAGTGAAGCTTCTCTGGGTTGAGAATGTGTTCCCTAAATCTCACCTATCTAACTTCCCCGTGAAACTTTAATCTCACCACAATATGACTGGATGCTACTAGATATTTTCTCGGGTTGGCTGCCTGGTCTGGTTTGATACGGTAGCTCTTCCTGCAAACTTACTTCCTGATCTCTACCTTATCATCTTTCTTGCTGGCTTCTGTCTTCTTTGTGTCCTTACCACCCATTTTATTTTCAGTACATTTAGGATTTGCACCTGAGAAAAGTCACTTTGAATTAAAATTAGAAATCCTTTTTATGTAGGAGATTCCATTTTGGGTAAAACATGTATCTTTTACCGAGCTGCTGAGCGAGATCAGCTCCCAAGAGCAATGTGCTATTTGGGGATTGTAGACTCTTTAAGCCAGAGTTGTCCAACCTGCAGTTTGAGGGTCGGCCTTGTATTGAATTTATGAGGACTTCATTTGTTTATCTGTGGTGTCAGATAGCACAGAGTGTGCAAGGATTTTTTTTTTAAGACAAAGCCTGAAGCTGTCCCCCTGGGTAGAGTGCTGTTTCATTACAGCTCACAGCAACCTCCAACTCCTGGGCTCAAGCGAGTCTCCTGCCTCCGCCT
>CAUYQV010177006.1:0-35923 GCA_963574575.1 Galagoides demidoff | reverse complement strand
ATGGAATCAATCAATGTACACCATGAAATATTATGCAGCCTTAAAGAAACATGGAGACTTTACCTCCTTCATGTTTACATGGATGGAGCTGAAACATATTCTTCTTAGCAAAGTATCTCAAGAATGGAAGAAAAAGTATTCAATGTACTTAGCTCTACTATGAAACGAATTTATAGCTTTCATATGAAAGTTATAACCCAATTATAGCCTAAGAATATGGAGAAAGGGAGGGGAGAGGAGGAGGGAGGCTGGGTGGAGGGAGGGTGATTTGTGGGACCATGCTTAAGGTGCATCTTATAAATGTAGAATATAAATGTCTTAACACAATAACTAAGAAAATGCCATGAAGGCTATGTTAACCAGTTTGATGAAAATATTTCAAATCATATATAAAACCAGCATACTGTACCCCATGACTGCATCAATGTACACAGCTATGATTTAATAAAAAAAAAAAAAGAAGAAGAAGAAAGAAGGGGCTATACTATGACTGGTAGGCCACCCAAACCATATGAAATCAGGGCAAATGGCTATCTAGTGAAAATGGGGTACTATTATCATAAAGGGTTGAAAGTTACATAAGTAGATGGAAACAACAGGAGTCCATGGCCTCTCAAATAAGTTTACTACAAAATGAAAGTATAGGTTCTCTTTTCTCATGGACATTCATTCCAGATTAGAAGTAAAAGGCTCTCCTCAAACAAGTTCAACTACTTTATGTAATTCTACAAAAGCATGAGAACAAAAAATAAAGACTGCATAAGGGCCTCCCAGATTCCTTCTGTCCTGCTCAAATTCTATAACCATGACCTTCATATATTCTTTAGGTGATAAATTTCCCAACTTGGCCATCAAATTAAAGAAAAAATACCCTTCACCAAATTGTGCTTGATGCTAAGTGCCTATATTTACACATAGTAGTCATTAGTCCATACTTCCTTAAAGTATACCTTTTTTGGCTCGGCACCTGTGGCTCAATCAGCTAAGGCGCCAGCCACGTACACCTAAGGTGACGGGTTCGAATCCCCAGCCCGGGCCTGCCAAAAACAACAATGATGGCTGCAACCAAAAAATGGCTGGGCATTGTGGCGGGTGCCTGTGGTCCCAGCTACTTGGGAGGTGGAGGCAGGAGACTCGCTTGAGCCCAGGAGTTGGAGGTTGCTATGAGTTGTGATGCCATGGCACTCTACCTAGGGGGATAGCTTGAGGCTCTGTCTCAAAAAAAAAAAAAAAAAAAGAAAAGAAAAATAGGAAAATTTAGCCCCGTAGTTGGATGTAGTCAAGAGGATTTCTCAAGCACAAGAGTTTGAATTTGCTGTGAGCTATGACACCACTGCACCCAGGATGACAGAGTGAGAATTTGTCTCAAAACAATAAGAAGAAGAAGGAGGAGGAAGAGAAGGAATTCAATGTGGTAAAGAGTATAAAGAGACTTTACCTCCTTCATGTTCACATGGATGGAGCTGGAAAATATTCTTCTTAGCAAAGTATCCCAAGAATGGAAGAAAAAGTATCCAATGTACTCAGCCCTACTATGAAACTAATTTATAGCTTTCATTGGAAAGCTATAACCCAATTTTAGCCCAGGAATATGGGGAGAGGGGAGAGGGAGGGGAGGGGAGGGGGAGGATGAGGATGGGTGGAGGGAGGGTGATTGGTGGGATCAAGCCTATGGTTCATCTTACAGGGGTATATGTGAATCTCTCTAAATGTAGAATATAATGTTATAACACAACAACTAAGAAAAAGACATGAAGGCTATGCTAACAAGTTGGATGAAAGTATTTCACATTGTATACAGAAACAGTACACTGTACCCCATGATAGTATTAATGTACACTGCTATGATTTAATTTAAAAAAGAAGAGCTTTGTAATCAGAGATCTGCCCTTTGCGAGGACAGCCTTTGGTGTGTTCTCTAACTTTTCTGAAATAGTATCATCATCTATATAATTGGGATGGAAGGTGATTATTTCAAAATCAAACAAATCCAATTGGAGAAACATGCACAAGCACTATTCAAATAAATCTTTATTTAAATAGACAACCAATTACTTCTTATCAATTACAACTTTATTTGATGGTACGTAGGGGTTATAATGTTGCCACCTACAGTGCAGAATGCACTTTTTCAAGTTTCTCATAGTTTTCAATGCAGTTTCGAGGGGTGAGTACTTCTTAAATATCTCTGCATCTCTTTCCCTTCCTTTTTTCTTTCTTTCTTTGGGGGAGGAGAGAGTCTTAATACAAAAGAGCAAAGTCTTTCTGCTCTTCTGTATTAAGTGATAGATATAATTTTTAAAACTCCCTTGGCGGGTAGATTCTTTGTTCCATCCCTATGAAAAGACTTTACTGCTTTATTTACAAAATCCCCAATTAAAGTCTGATTCATCGTAATTCAGCCTTAACAACAGATTTAGAAATGGACTAATCTATGTACTTGCAATTTAGAACTTCACTAAATTACTAATAGCATTCGGAATTGAAGGCTTTTTATAATCCAACATTGATTTGTTGCACCCCAGACATCCCTGCAAGGGATGCATATATTTTACCAAAGTAAAACAAACTCTGGTCTGTGGTTCTCAGATAATTATAGCATTTAATAAGTGGCATAGTTTCCGAGTACACACATAGACAAAATTGAGTATTTATCATTATTTTATACTTTTATTTTAATTTTTTGTGAGTTTAAATTTTGTAAAAAAAGAAAAAAAAGATCTGACTTTAATTGCTACCAGTTTATTACTCTCACAAGTTCATTAGTATTCTTTAATAGCATTTGAACCCCCTTCTTTCCTCTCTTCTTTCCTTCCTGTCTTGTTTTACTCCTCTCGTCTTATTTTTGAATCTTAAGTTTCTACAGCTTTCTTAAATATATTTTGGCAAGAGTATGTTCAATATCTAAAATAATAGAAAGAATAATGGGCTTTTAAAGAAAACAAAAACCAGGGGAACGTGGGTTATACTTCTCTATCTGCCTCAGATGTATAATCCATTTTTCACTTTTCTTTACACAGAAATTAATGAGTCTGATCATATATTGCCATATAGTGAGTCTATTCTCAGAAAGACAAAATACTCATTTTTCAATTTTCATTATTTACCTGTAGAGCCAAACACAACATTGATTCGTCTGCAATACATCTGTATAGATTAAGTTGCTCCCAGCAGAAAATATTTTACTAGTTAAACTGTAAAACAGATGTTGGATACGACCTTCAGCTGAATTGGTAGGGGAATTCTCCTTTTGTGTCTACTCAGAAAACACTCGTATCTCAATTACCAAGATAATTGCATTTCAGCATATGTAGCACCAATTAGTGCACTAACTATGGTGGTGCACTAAGTATGGTTACTGCTTTGTAACATCCCTTCCCATGATCTCTTTTATGTCAGAGAAAAGCAGAAGTTTCCAGATTCCTGTTGAGTATCACAGCTGTATTGAGAGGGTCCAGCAAATAACTAGTCTGGATATATTGGCTCCGTTATCTTTTGTTATCACTGTTAGCCTCCCTAACATAATTTGGACAAAACATCTGGCAAATTGCTTGGGGGGTTGTTTGTTTGTGCAATTAAAAGATTAAAAAACCTCTTAGTATTATTAAGTCCAACTCTCAAATGTGTTTGTGAAAAGATTGCTCATAAAATTTAAAGCATGTAGTGTCCTGATGTCATCTGGTAAATCTGTATTACAATGGAGTAGCACAGGATGCCTGTGTAACTTCAGTTCAATTATACATGCGCAGGGAACAGAGAGAAACAGATCAATTGACTTTGTCAGCTGTCCACAAGAACGGCTCTGAGTGAAGGCGAAATGGAAGGTGTAAAGCCACTGTTTCTCCAGTTACCTAAATTCTCTTGAGTGAGACCATCTTGCAGTGATGGTGACTGTGATCTCCATTTATAAACATCTTGTAAATATTTGTCTTGTGACATGGTCTCTAAGTGCCTTCCCTGGAAGCCAGCTGTGACCTGTTGCTTAACCAAAGAAACAGACCTCTATTCTAAGGCGGGAAGAAAAATTGTATTGGATTTAGTAAAAAGACAGTGTCATGCGGTACTTGAAGGTCATTTTCAAGGGCATTATTTATTCTGTTTTTATTCTAAGTACTGCTTTTAAAACGTATTCCCATGTGAGATGCTACTATGCTATAATTCCATCAACTAGTGATACAAATCATAATTTAGTTTCTTGTAATCTACACTTTTGTGATGGACAATAGGAAAAACTTAATAGCGTGAGTGAAGAAAAGAGGATGGTTGTTATTATTAAGGTGCTGGTAAAGTTTTTGGTTACCCCATGTCATAGCCAAACTAACATGTGGAAGACGATTACTAAGTAAAGACCAGGCCCAGTGCAAATACAGGATTCACTGGTATCTGAATCAGTGAACTTCTGTTGGATTTCTATTTACTGATAGTGATGAAAAAAGGGCAATGCTTAATAAAAGGTATGACTATTTATAAAAATTAAGCTTTAAGTTTAATTTAGGACTTAAAGCTAATATTATCTAATTGGAAAAAGATAATAGTATGTATTATCTAATTGGAACATTATATAATTGAAAAAAGTATGTGCGCATCCTCTTTCTCTCTTTTCTTTTTTTATTCTCTTTTGCATTTTATTAGTTAATGCTGTTTAACTAATATATTGCAATATTGAGTATAAAATTTTAATTCGTATGTTGCAAATTGAGAAAACATTTACACGAATTTATTTTTAAGCATAGTCCATCGTCATTTATCATTGAACAAAATTTACTATTCAGATATATTATCTGATGTACAGTCAAAAGGAGTTAAATAAAAAAATGATGCAATAGCAGCAGCAGCAGCAGTACACACTAAGTATTTTGTATGTGATGGGCACTATGATAAGTTTCTTTCTTACATTACGTAACTCGGTCTCCAGAGTATGATTTGTGTATTGGGTCTTATTACTATTAGCTACCCTTTACAAATGGGAACGTTAAGGTCCAAAGAAGTTTCATGTTTCCAAGAACCACAATTAGGATACGTGAGCCAATTCTTACTCTCTCTAATCCCAAAAGGCCATTTAATTAACTACCACACCGTCCTGACACAGACAAGGAAATTAGAAACAGAATCAAATATAGCTTATATAGATTTAATGGTGATCCTAATCAAATTGGATATAAATCTGCCACATTAGAAATCTTTGCAACTCATTACTTTAAATCACACAATTTTTTCATTCTTTCATTCCTAAACAGTGTCTCAGATGCCTCTACTCTGCTGCCTAGGAAATTATTGTGGGTGTTGTTTTAGTCTTTACTTAATCTTTGGTTGTTATTGCAAGGTGTGGTGAGAGGTAGTCTCTGCTGCTTCATGATGAGACTTGGCTCACACTGCAGGACAGAGGCAGTGCCAAGAGGGACAAGAGGTCCAGCCGCTATGTGTTCTGACCCCATCTGTGATAAAATTTACTTGTTCCAAGACAAGTATGAACCTAACCATCACCCAGATGCTCACTCTTCTTCACAGTCAAAAGTGGTGATGTATCAGCCTCCACCTCTTCATCAGTGTTTCATTCCTGGCCCTTCATTCTGTCTTCTAAGCCACTGCGATACTGTAACTTATAGCCAATCATTGTTTTATTGCTAAAGCAAATGAGTACTTCACATTCTTCTTCTTTTTTTCAATTAACCCAGGACCATTATTAGCCACAATGACCATTTCTCCTTTTTGAAGATGCATTCCTGTTGTTTTTTAATTACTTTAATTTCCTATGACATTCATGGCCATTTTTCTCTGTCTTCCCACATTCAGCTTTTAAATGTGTGGGTTACATCCCCGCATTGCCCATTTTCATCCCTTTGATCTCACCACAGAGGTTGAATTACAACTGTCCATGTGACTCAAACCAGGTCAACTAGAGTCAATGATACCCTATTCCAGGATTTACATTGAAGCCAATAAGGAAGAATTATGTTCTTTCTGTTTGGATTGCTGGTAGTGAGAAGGATGTTAGCGCAAGAATGTTGGAGTTAAGAAAAATGGGTCCATCCCACTAAAGGCAGGCAGAAACTAAATCCTGAATAATTCATTTAAGCCACTGGACATTTCCCTAACATAAACCAATACATTTTCTTGATTGTTTGAGAACAGTTTTATGTCATTTGCAGATGAAAGAGTCTTGTATAATAAGACTCTTCCACCTACCCACCCATTCCACATGCAGGATAATATACGTATCTCCACACTTTTCACCATTTGTCTGAACTCTAGACTCCATAAATATTTTCTTTTAGAGATCTTACTTTGTATGTCCCACTGGAACCACACATTTACCACACCCACCCACTCACATTCCCTCAGTTTCTCAACAACACACTTGAGCACTGACTCTTTCCTCTTCTTTTTTCTACCCAATAGATTTAAGGGGTACAAGTAGGTTTTTTTGTTACAAGGATGAGTTGTATAGTGATGAAGTCACAACTTTTAGTGTTCCCATCACCTAAATAGTGTATATTGTATCCAGTAAGTAATTTTTGATCCCTCACTTTCCTTCCACCCTGCCCTCTTCTGAGTCTCCAAAGTCACACTCTATATGACCGTGTATATCCATTGTTCAGCTCCAACTTGTGAGTACATGCGGTGTTTGTTTTTCTCTTCCTGGGATAATTCGTTTAGGATTATGAATTCCAGTTCCATCTGAGCAGCTTCAGAAGACTTCATTGTATTCTTTATTGTGGCTGAGTAGTATTCCATTGTGTATACATATGTGTGTGTGTTTATCTAAATATTGCATTTTCTTTATCCACTCATCAGTTGTTGAGCTCCTAGTTTGATGCCATATCCTTGAAATGATGAATGGTGCTACACTAAATATATGAGTTTATGTATCTTTCTGGTATAAGGACTTCTGCTTTGGGTTGATCCTCATAGTGAGCTTGCCAGATCAAAATGTAGGTCTACTTTTAGTTCTTTGAGAAACCTCCATACTGTTTTACATGGAGGTTGTACTAATTTATACTCAAGCTAACAGCCAGTAAGCATTTCCTTTTCATCATGGCATTCTATGCCAACATCCATTGTTTTTTGACTTTTTATTTATTTGTTTGTTTATTATTTATTTATTTATGTGTAGGACAGGCTCTCACTCAGTCACTCTGGGGTTGAGTGCAATGGCATCATAGCTCACCAGCAACCTCAAACTCTTGGACTCAACTGATCATCTTGCTTCAGCCTCCCAAGTAGCTGAGAGTACAGGTGCCCCACCATAACGCCCTCTCGTTCACCTATTTTTAGTAGAGATTGGGTCTCACTTTGCTCACGCTAGTCTCAAACTCCTGAGCTCAGGTGATCCATCTGCCTTGGCCCCCCCAGAGTGCTAGGATTACAGGCGTCAGCCACCCCACCCAGCTGCTTTTTGACTTTAATAATGGCCATTTTGACAGTGGCAAGGTGGTATTTCATTTCAGTTTTAATTTGCATTTCTCTGGTAATTGGGGATGTTGATCATTTTTCATGTTAATTAGCCATTTGTTTCTCTTCATTTGAAAAAGTCCATGTATGTTGCCCATTTTTAAATGGGGGTTATTTGGGGTTTTTTCTTGCCAGTTTGTCTGAGTTCCTTGTTGATTCTGGATGGCAGTGGTCTTTAAAAGATGTATATTTTGCAAATGTTTTCTCTTCTTATAGGTGTCACTATACTGTGTTATTTCTTTTGCTGTGGAGAAACGTTTTAGTTTATCTTAGTCCCATTTATTATTATTACTATTTTTGTATTTCCTTTTGGTATATGAGTCATAAATTATGTCCAGCAAAAGTTTTCCGAAGCTTTCTTCTAGAATTTGTATGGGGTTAAGTCTTACATTTAAATATTTAATCCATTTAGACTTAATTTTTGGTTATGATAAGAGATAGGGATCCAATTTCATTCTTCTGCATATGGCTCTACAATTTTCCCAGCACCATTTGTTGAACAACGCATCCTTCCCCCAGTGTATATTTTGTTTGCTTGTTGAAAATTAGTTAGCTGTATGGTTTTATTTCAGGATTCTCTATTTTGTTCCATTGATCAAGCTACATGTCTGCATTTTTATCATTATCATGCTGTTATTGTTACAATACCTTCTAGTATAATTTGAAGTTAGATGATATGATACCTTCAGATTTGTTCTTTTTCCTCGGGATTGCTTTGGCTATCTTCTAATTGCTTTGAGCTCTCTTCTAATTCCATATGAAATTCAGGACTTTTTTTTTCTAACTAGATAAAAAATCTGTTGCAATATTGATGTGAATTGTGTTGAATCTGTATAACATTTAGAGACGTGTGGACATTTTAACAGTATTAATCTTCCGATCCATAAGCATGGGAAGCTTTCCCCATGTTTGTATTATTAATGACGTCTTTCAGTAGCTTTTTGTAGTTCTCCTTGTAGAGATCTTTCACCCCTTTGGTACATCTTCCCAAATACTTTATTTTTTTTTTTTTGCAGCTATTGTAAATCAAGTTGGATTCTTGGATGATTTTTCACTTGGTTGTTACTAGTATATGTAAATGATACTGATTTGTGTATATTGAATCTGCAACCTGAGAATTTACTAAATTTAGTCATTCATTACAGCAGTCTTTTGGAGGGATCTTCAGATTTTCTAGACATAAGATCATAACTTTGGCAAATAGGGGTAGTTTGACCTCCTTTTTGACAATTTGGCTGTCTTTTTCTTTATTTCTCTTAACTAATTGCTTTAGTCAGGCCTTGTGCACCACTGCCATTCAATTCAATTTTTTTTTACATTTCTATCTTGCTTTAATCATTGACTGAAAGCTCATTCATAAACAGATGGTTTAATCTCCACATAATTGTGTAATTTTGAGAGTTACTCTTGGAATTGAGTTCTAGTTTTATTTCACTGTCATCTGAGAAGATTCATGGTCTGATTTCATTTTTTTAAATTTACTGACACTCATTTTGTAGGCTAACATATGGTCTATCTTAGGAAATGTTCCATGTGCTGATGAAAAGAATGTGCATTCTGCAGTTTATGGGTAGAATGCTCTACAAATGTATGTTATATCCATTTTTTTCTAGAGTCCTTCTGTTTAAGTCCACTATTTCCTTGTTTATTTATGATGATCTGTCTAGTTCTGGCAGAGAGTATTAAAGTCTTTTACTATGTTGCTGTTGTTTATTTCATTTCTCAGGTCCAGTGGCATTTGTTTTATGAGTCTGAGAATCATGGTGTTGGGTTTATATATCTTAAGGGTTATTATATCTTCTTTTTGAATTAATCCCTTTATCATTATATTATGACTATCTTTTTCTTTTTTTACTTTTATTGATGTAAAGTCTGTTTTAACTGATATAAGGATAACTACTCCTGCTTTGTTTTGGTTTGCATTTGTGTATAATATTTTTTCCCACTCTTTTACCTTGAGTCTATGAGTTCAATGGGTCTCTTGGAGACAGCAGATATTTGTGTTGTTTCTTTTTTATTTTTATCCTTATTTCTGATCTTTCAGTCTTTATCTTTTAAGTGAGGCATTTGGACCATTCACATTTTTTAATTAAATCATAGCTGTGTACATTAATGCAGTCATGGGGTACAGTGTGCTGGTTTTATATGCAATTTGAAATATTTTCACCAAACTGGTTAACATAGCCTTCATGGAATTTTCTTAGTTATTGTTTTAAGACATTTATATTCTACATTTAGAAAGATTCACATGTACCTTTGTAAGATGGACCATAGGTGTGGTCCCACTAATCAAGTTGGATTAATCAACTATAAACTAGTTTCATAGTAGGGCTGAGTACATTGGATACTTTTTCTTCCATTCTTGAGATACTTTGCTGAGAAGAATATGTTCCAGCTCCATCCATGTAAACAAGAAGGAGGTAAAGTTCTTTAAGGCTGCATAATATTCCATAGTATACATATACCACAGTTTATGACTTGAAGAGAAACTTCTCTGAAAGACAGGCGTATGGCCTACAGACATATGAAAAAGTGCTCATCATCATTAATCATCAGAGAAATGCAAATCAAAACTACTTTGAGATATCATCTAACTCCAGTAATATTAGCCCACATCACAAAATCCCCAAACCAGAGATGCTGGCATGGATGTGGAGAAAAGGGAACACTTCTACATTGGTGGTGGGAATGCAAACTAATGCATCCCTTTTGGAAAGATGTTTGGAGAACACTTAGAGAACTAAAAATAGACCTGCCATTTGATCCTGCAATTCCTCTACTAGGTATATATCCAGAAGACCAAAAATCACATTACAACAAAAATATTTGTACCAGAATGTTTATTGCAGCCCAATTCATAACTGCTAAATCATGGAAGAAGTGCCCATTGATCCACAAATGGATCAATAAATTGTGGTATATGTACACCCTTTCCCCACTCTTCTTTGGACACTTGCAGGAATCACCTCCCAATAAACTACTTAACACCCAGACCATTTTCTCAGGGTCTATGTCTGGAAAGCCTAACTTGAGACATCTCTCTCAGGGATCCTGAGGACTCCTTGTGGTTTGAGCTTTGTAACAGGCTCTTAGGACAGCTGAGCTTAGGTTGCTGAGAGCCAGGGAGAAGAGGGAGCACTGATGGCTTCAAGCCACTGTGCCACGCCCCAGGGGGAAATGCCCACTTCTTCATCAGTCACAGCCTGAAGTTTCTGCTGCATATGAAGACCCCTCAGTTCAGGATGTCATAACAGAATTTAACAAGAAGGAAAGATATGATTGCCATAGATGATTTTTTATATGTGATTTCATAACGGTGATAAAATGTGCTGGGAGAATCTTTCTAAGAAGTGACTGACATTGAACGCTCCCTGACAATATGTGGAACTTAAAGAGCAATCACTTGAAAGTGCCCTGTGTCAACTCCTTTTGCTTGTACACTTCACCACAAAATAGGATATTTTTATTCCCATTTACAGCATTATTTAGGTTTCTGCAGTGTTTTATACTCAGCCATTTCATTAACATCTATCTTTCTTGAACTTTAGTATTGATCTATAAGTAAGTAATTCTGCCTTTCAGCAGAGCTCATAGATCAGCCAGAGAAATTAAACTCAGGAGTAGAATTCAGGGCACATTCAGTTTAATTTTCCATTGAGATTTGGAAACTTTCTTGAAGCAACTTGGTTTACAGACAACCAATGGTAAAATACATGGTGTAAAAATCATTGATTTAGAAAGAAATTTTAATGCGAAAAAAGAAAATAAATGCAAGTATGGGCCTGTCGATAACCTCAGACAAGAACATTTAACCAGGCTTTGGTAGCCGACTTTAATTCCATCAGAGCAGCCTGCCTGCTAGCTCATCACTTTCAGGATCTGGTTCAGTGCCTGGGTTAAAAAGGTTACTTAAATATTTGTTTAATTAATTGATAAATGATGGGAAAATATGTCCTTTATTTTTAAAAATCTGCCCATTTATAAAGGTGTCCGTGGTAAAGCAGAAGCAGCTTAGGGAGGAAATTCACTGTATGCTAATGTTAGACTACCTAAGTCTTATTTTTGAAAAGGTTTTAAGAAGGAACACACCTCTCTCCTTTGTGAAAAGCAAGTATTCTCATCAATTTCAGCAATAGACTTTCATAGAAAAAAGTAGTAATCAGTTATTCAACAACAGCCTTTAAATAGAGCCCAGCTCACACAGCACTAAAAGGAATATTTGCAGTGAAATTAAACTCAAGCCCTCAACAACTGCCCTGAACCCTCTCCTCTGCCTGTCCTTGCATTAGTGCCCCACTCCCTTCCTATGGTTTTTTAATCTTCTTGAGTTGTCTAGCAGTTCCTGGGAAGGAGTCACCCATGATTTTTAATGCACAAAACGCAGCCTAAAGATTATGGTTCTTCAGTTAAAGAGAATTTATTAACTAATGAAGGGGGAGGTGTGATCTATACTAGGCGAGCTTTGCTTCTATGGGAAACTCCTAAGTTCATCAAGTTCTTGTGTTTTTGCAGAAATATTTAGGTGAGTTAACCCAGTCCACAGTAGTTTCACAATAATAAAAGTCTATACCAAAAAATTTTAATTTGTTTTATTATTACTACTATTATTATTTAACACGATTGTTCAGAGTTATTTGGAGTTTCTCTCTGAACTTCATAATAAATTCAGCTTCTCAGTGTCTTGCCTGCTTTTGTAATACTGTGAAAAACTAGGACCTTTTTATACCACCCATCTAAATAAATGACAGAGGAAAGTGTTGACATGAGCTTAGTGCTGAGCACAAAATACATATTTAATATATAATTTGAATTAAATTGAATTAATTTATTTGAAGTGCTGCCCTCTGGCTTTGCATTTTTCCTAACTTTGACTCGAAAGATAATAACTTCTAACAACTTGTAGATTTCTATTCAAATCATTTACATGTTCTTATTTTTCCTAGAAAAAAATTATTTTGACATTTTCTTACTCACATGGGCCCATTTTGCATATATTCCTTTTGATCTTTTTCTTAAAGTAACACCATTTAGAAATAAATTTTCTCATATTTAATCACAAGATTAGGAAAAGATTGTTAGAGCTGAGAATTCAAATATAAACAATAGCAGAGTCATTTAAATGTTTTATACCAGTTGCCCATTATTAATGAGTTATGTGGCACCAAAAATAATTAGGGTACAAAAGTAAAATAGCTTTGCGTGCATTGCTGGTGTCTAGTATGTCTCATTATTATGAAGAGCGGCACAGACAGCACAAACAATAGCTCTGCTTTCATGCCACTGATTTTTATCTATGCATGTTCTGTTTTATCTTGCCCCTTTCTAAGATCAAGAAATAATTCTTAAGTAGACAGAAGAGTATATTTCTCTATATAGATTGATTACTACATCTGATAGTAATCAAATATGGTATACAATTCCCATCGGCTACAATTTCAGGTTCACAAATGCTCTTCTATATGCAGAGAAAATATGACCAAATTAGTGTGAAAACAGTGGTTCACCAATGCCTTTGCTATACTCTCCTCAAGGTTTTATGACCCAGACATGCCCCATATAATTACTATTAAAACTCCAACTAAAATAACATAGCACAGGAGAAGAACACAGGAGGATCAGAAGTGGGAAGCATCAGCTAACCTCCTTCCAGTAGCCCGCAGCTCATTACTGCTGCTGTTTGGAGTGCCTCAGGGAAGACCTGGGACCTTCTAATGGTCTGCATGGGCTGCCATCTCCTTCAACCTGACCTGATGCTGGTGAGGAAAAGCCATGATTAACACATTAATAAATAGATTTTTCCTGTTCAGTACATAGGTGCCCAATACTATAACACATTTTCCTATTCAAATCCTTTTAACTCAATAGCCTATTGATCCTAAAATATTTCTGGCACCCTCCTCCACTCCTTCTGCTTAGAGTTAGATGTCCCAGTAATATTAGATGTTTAAAACATAGGCAGACCTTTTTCTTTTCTTGTCCATATTTCTAACATCTTGTAAATGCTGAGGCCCAAACCTGTGCCTTATTCATGACTATATCACTTATTCCCTAAAATCAATAAAGTTCTAAATTTCTATACTTCTAGAATGAAATGAATGCATTTAAGACACCTTGTGTGTTCTTATACCAAAGGAAAAAAAAAAAGACAGAATTTTCCATGCATATAGACCTAATAACCTGTGAAGTCATACTAAAAGTTACTGAGTTGTTATCCAGGAATAATTATTTTGTTAAATACAGTATTTCAATAATTGTAGTCATAGCAAAATATCACAATGCCTGGAGGGTGGCCAGAGACATTGCCTGACAAGTTATCCACTTAAAGTGAACTTCAGTTTAAATTATTCCCCATGTATCCTATTAGAAAACAACAGAATTTTGTGATAACCCATTTATATCCTCAGACACATAAAAATACTTCTATATTTTAATATTATCAACGAATATGTTGGCATCACATATTCACTAATATTTTACAAAAACAATTTTGTAGTATAGAATATTATTTTCAAGAAATTAAAAAAAAAAATTACCAGGTCTTCCTTTTTCTTCACCCTTGAATTTTACATACATATAGGACTAACCTTACTGTACACATATATAAACAGTTGCTAGCTGAATTAAATAAAATTGTGCTGCAAAAATGGGCCAGAATTTCCCTCACTAACTCTGAGATGCTTTTTAACATGGAAACACTGATGTTTTGATGATTACTGTACTTCCAGACTGACCCCAGACTCTAAATTTATTTTCCTACGGACAATTTTTATTAATTTATTTATTTTGGTTTTTGTTTTTTACAAAATTTCTTTCCTTAACTGTGTTGTCTCTAAAGCAATGGTTCTCAACCTTCCTAATGCCAAATATAGTTCCTGTGGGCCACGACCCACAGGTTGAGAACCAGTGCTCTAAAGTAACTGAAGCTTCTTTAGAAACTGATTATAGGCTTGGTGCCTGTGGCTCAAGCAGCTAAGGCGCCAGCCACATACACCTAAGGTGGCGGGTTCGAATCCCCAGCCCGGGCCACCAAACAACAATGATGGCTGCAACCAAAAAATGGTCGGGCGTTGTGGCAGGCGCCTGTAGTCCCAGCTACTTGGGAGGCTGAAGCAGGAGACTCGCTTGAGCCCAGGAGTTGGAGGTTGCTGTGAGCTGTGATGCCATGGTACTCTACCTAGGGGGATAGCTTGAGGCTCCATCTAAAAAAAAAAAAAAGAAGAAATTGATTATATATGGAAGAGCCCTGAGTGAGCAGTTTTAAATTGGTTTGCTGTATGATACCCAGTGGAGTGGAAGCGGTAGGAATGGCACAGCGGAATTGCTGACCATTTGTCCTTCCCCTGAAGGTGGGGTCAGAATTCCGTGACTCAGCAAGGCTTGGAACCTGCTGGCTGTGATCTCTTATAAGGCACCACCTTCCTGAGAGTTCATCCTCCTGGACTCTACCCCACCCCAAGCTGTGGTCTTCCTCTAATGTAGATCATGAGAATTTCGTCTCATGTTCTCTCTGGTCTTCTCATTAGTGATCTCTGCCTGGAAAACTATAATCTGGAAATTGATAATTCCATGCTCAGAAAAACAAAGTGCCAGAATTTTAAAACCTCTTCCTACATGGATTTGTGGACTTCTCCAACTATCATTTGTCAAGGGATCCATTGCTGTCATTTTCCCAGGTGTGTACATAGTGGCTTTCCCCTCAGACCTCAGATTTCACGTCATTGAGATCACTGTATTCCAGAGGTTCATGCAATTGCTGCTGCGGAATTTTGCCAAAATACTGCACTTTGTACTCATTCAAGCCATCAATTTGTTGATTTACTAATGGTTTCTTTTGTTTCATAAGAGTTTTAACATCTTTCCAATGCATCAAAGCCCTAAAGATTGTTTAAGTCTCAAGAGATGATCAATCCAGACAGAATGGCTAATGACAGTCAATTGAAGTCTTTTATCAATAAGGGAAGTGAGCAAGTTTACCACGAATATCTAAAGAAACACTGAAGCAAATGGGTAGAGTTACAGCAATGTCTTATGAAAGACAATGTCATAGATACCAGCACTGGCTTTTGATGGATTTAGATTTGAAATCAAGTTTAATCATATACAGAGGTTGCCAAAAAATGGTGTACACATTTTAAGAAAGGAAAAAAAACTCTATTAAAATTGTAATACTCAATACATACCAATAATGTTTATTATCCTGTATGCTGTATCTTGTTATCTCTTATAATTGCAGAAGTCAAACATGACAGGGTATTGCAGTGTTAATGCAGAGTCTTCCTTTCCTAAAACGTGCGTACATTTTTGGGCACCCTCTGTATTAATAATTGTGTGACCTAAACAAAAATATTTTATCTGTCTGAGCCTCAATATTCTTCTTTGTAAAATGAGACAAATAGCAATGTTCACCTCACCTGGCTAAGGTCAGGATTGAACATGTTAAGTCATGAACGTCAAGTTCTCAGTAAAGCTCCTGATATATAGAAAACAGTATGATAACCTGGAGGTGAAACATATCCCAACCATCATCCCTGCTCTGGATTACACCAACACAGCTCTCCAGGCCCTGCTGTTGGTAGGGACAACTATAAGGTCCAAATCAGGTAGAAGCCTGCCTGGTCTTAATGGATGGATGCAGGGATGAACAGTCCTCAGAAACAAAAGGAGGGCAAGAGACAAAACAACTGAAAATCATTGTCAAAAGGAAGCAAGTCCAAACTTGTCATTTTTAATTTTAGGGCAAAAGGACAGGCTTTTCTTAATTCTGAACATATGTTGCTGTGGAGGGTGGCTATTTTGCAATCAGAGAGTCTCTTTTTTCAATATGCCAAACTTTCCAAGAAGACAATCACCCAACATATACTCATGTCTCAAGAAATAGCATAGCACCTTTGAGGGAGGACTGGTATATTAAATTTCTCATTTTTATTAGAATCACACTCCGTTCCATTTCAATTCTGTGTTTTTCTATTTTCTTTCCTTTGCTTAAGTAAGTGCTTTAAAAATAATGCACTCCCACTTATTTGGGGGTATGCATCCTTCCCATCCTTCGGGGTCCACATCTCATGCCCTCTGATGTTCTCCCTGACTCACCCCTCCTGTTGATGAAGTCTTTCCCTGCACTGTACTCCCATAGCACTTAATCTGCTTATGCTTTGTGATAAATAACACTTTTGATTTATAGACCACTAACTTACTTGCTTTAGCTTCCTTATTATAATATTATAATTATTAATATAATTGTGCTCCTTATTACATGTTATTTGATAAAAGGTTTGTATTCATGCTATACTACATTTTAATACTCTAAACTCTTAGAAACATTCCTTCAATATTGTACAGACTCAGTGCCAGCTTGTTGAATACATAAATTTACCATACTGTAGATCCTCTATATTCTATTTTCCACTAAGAAGAGATTATGCTAATTTGTCGATGATAGTTGCAGCACACAAAGTAGGTCAGGTACTCCATGGATATCTATCTGCTTGGTGAATAAATGGAAGGTACATCCAGTGTCCCATAGTGGTGTTTCAATTAAAGGAAGCCTCATTTAGTTTTGGAGAGGAAGATAAGAAGCTGTTACATGACACATGTTGGCAGCCCTTTAAGAGCTGGGAGGACCAGCTGGAAGCATGTATGTGCCAAAGGCACACAACAGCGCTGAAACACAGGGCAATGTGTAATAAAAACACTTTTTTCTTTAATCAGCAACATTTCATTTAGGCCCACTGCTCATTAGGCGTTTACCTTCTTAATAAACTTTAATTTGTGTGCATATTAACTACTGAAATTTTAAGTGAAAGTGATTATTCAAAATCATATTAAATTTTACATGCTTTAGAAGGCACTATAAAAATTTATAAGTCAGTGGCTATTTCAGATTACATACGTGAGATGTTTGCAAATCAGACAAAATGATGTAACAGTTTTGATGCTTACTCTGCATGAAGTCCTTCACAGATTAAAAAGGAATATATGACAAAAAAAAAAAGAAAGAAAAAAATAAAAAGGAATATATGGCATGAAATATATAACATACATACAATAAAACTCCAATTTACCGGAGTGCTCTGAATTTGTGTCTGTCTCATTAACTCAATTACGTGGGTAACTGAGAATAAAATAGAAAACAATTTTTTTCTAGAATCATTGACTAATAAAAATATAACTTACTTCATCTAAAGCCTCCTAATTGGTCCACTTATCCTCAACTCTTGCCCCTGCACCACCTACACTGTCTCACAACAGTCAGTGGTCCTTTTAAGACATAAGCAGATCGAGTTGCTTTCTAATATATTATAGTTAAAATTCAAAGACTGTACCATGGGGAGCAAGCAGGGGTAAGAACTGTAACCTGAGTTATGCTCAGTAGTTCTGCACTTGGGCTGCATATTGGAATCACTTGGAGAACATAAAACCATTCTGATGCTTAGGTGCCCCTCCCCTCCTCTTTTAACTGGTTTGGCTTGGGCCCAAGCATGAGCTAATAGCTCCCCCGGTGACAGGAATGTATACAACCACTGTGCTACAGAGTTCAGGCCTCATTCTGACAGGGAATCAGCAACCATTGCTGAGTTTAAATAGCAATGCAAATTTACCCCTCACATATAGATTTTTATGGAAAAAGGAAAAGTTCCAAATTTACCATATTCTTTATTAATCTTTGACATCTCAATATATTGAACAAAGAACAGTAGCTGATCTAGAATTTATAGGTAAATGACAATTGCTTCACAAACATTTAGCAATTACTGCAGCATCTATGTCACTGAGATATTGCTAAGTACAAAGCATTCATTTATTCAGTAGCATTTGTTATTTTTACTACATGCTAGGCACATAGTGTGAGGAAGATGAAAATGAACAATCACAGTTCTACTTCTCAAAGATTTTAACCCTTCATCAGGAGGACACACATGTGTACAGCTAACTCAATGATAAAATAAGAACTTCTATAGAAGTAGAGAATAATAATCAGCTGTTGGAGGCAAGGGGTAGGTCAGTAACAGAAGCTTCAGAGTAAAAGTACCATTTGCCTAAAGCCTCTAAAAACAGTTGGGGATTGGCAAAGTAAAGAGAAAGAATCTTCTAATTTGAAGGAACACAGATAGTGGCAACCTGCAGAAAGCATGAGAAGGCATGGTGTCTTGGAAATATGATGAGCAATTGAGGAGATAGATTTAGATTGCTGCATGATGCATGATTTAAAAAAATGGAAAAGTAACTCATGTTTTCTCAATCTCTTAGGAATTTTAATTTCTTACAATAATTTCTGGCAATTTAGAGGGGAAAAAACAAGTATTTCATGGCAAGATTTAAATATAAATTAAGTTTAAAATTCAGGAGTTAAGAGGGCTGAGCAAAATGGGAGAACAGAAAGATCGTTCAGCTGAGCTTTATTAAAACAACTAGAGAGGCTCCGCACCTGTGGCTCAATCGGCTAAGGCGCCAGCCACGTACACTTAAGGTGGTGGGTTCGAATCCCCAGCCCGGCCCGCCAAACAACAATGATGGCTGCAACCAAAAAATGGCCAGGCGTTGTGGCCGGCGCCTGTGGTCCCAGCTACTTGGGAGGCAGAGGCAGGAGACTCGCTTGAGCCCAGGAATTAGAGGTTGCTGTGAGCTGTGATGCCATGGCACTCTGCCCAGGGGGATAGCTTGAGGCTCCGTCTCAAAAAAAAAAAAAAAAAAAAAAAAACTAGAGAAAAAGAGAGAACCCAGCCATAACTGGCATGAAGACTCTACCCAGAGTCATACCCAAGGAGCATAGCAAGGAGGTGGTGAGCTGGATACAGCATATGATCCAGAGTGGTGTAAATACGATGAATTAGGCAAGTGATTGTGACTGGCTGGGATCAGCTGCACCCCGCCCTCCTCCCCCCCCCCCACACACACACAGAGGTCCAGGACAGGAGGAAGCCTTTCCAGAGTTTTCAGTTGTTGGGGGAAGATGTGTGTTGAGTGAAAAGCATGGAAGACTGGGCAGACTTGAACAGTATACAGCAAAATATTTGAATGCTTCTTGGAGTGGATTTGCCATATTTGGGGGTGGGCAGAGCTACCATACTGACAAGGTTTCAGTGCCAGGAGGCTGCTATTGTGGGAAGGTAGTGAGAAGGTCTTAGCAGGGGCCTAAAGCATGGCCATCTTAATTCCACTTGCTGAGATCAGAACTCCACTCTTGGACAGGCTGAGAGACTCCCATAGCCCACGGGAATAGAACTCAGGAGGCACTGTGAGAACTGCTCCTGAATTCTTGTGAGCTTTAAGATCCCAACCTGGCAAGGTCTGAATGCTGAGGAAACAATGAGGTGATCACCAAAGGCAACTAAGTTTGGAATAAGGATCACAGGGGTTGCTGGCTGTACTGTCTCCAACAAAAAACACAGGGCACCCTGATGTCCAGGAGACATATTACAACATACTGTAATCAACAGCAAGAACTTCTTCTTGAAACAAAGGAGGCAATGAAAAGGGAAAAAAAGGACAAGTGGGTGAATAAGAAGAAAGAACACATGAGGAGGAATGAACAGAAAAATTAGGCAATGTGGAAAACCAAACTAGAGGAACTCCCCCAAGGAACCATGAGGCAGCTACTGCAGAAGACTCTACCTCTAAAGAATTAATGGACTTGACAGAAAAGGAATTTAAAATATGGATGATAAGACAATCAAAGGAATGGACAAGAAAATGGAAAGACAGAACCAAAAGTTGAACAAGCAATATGTAGAATATAGAAAGGATATGCCAGAGCTTAAGAAAATGAAGGAGACAATCAGGGAATGTGAAGATGCAGTAGAAAGTATTAAAAATAGGTTAGACCACAAAGAAGAAAGAATCTTGAAGCTAGAGGATAAAGTTTTTGAGTTAACCCAGGTAGTTAAAGAGGCAGAAAAGAAGAGAGACGGCTCAGCGCCTATGGCTCAATCGGCTAAGGTGCCAGCCACGTACACCTAAGGTGGTGGGTTCGAATCCCCAGCCCAAGCCACCAAAGAACAATGATGGCTGCAACCAAAAAATGGCCAGGCGTTGTGACGGGGGCCTGTGGTCCCAGCTACTTGGGAGGCGGAGGCAGGAGACTCGCTTGAGCCCAGGAATTGGAGGTTGCTGTGAGCTGTGATGCCATGGCACTCTACCCAGGGGGATAGCTTGAGGCTCCCTCTCAAAAAAAAAAAAAAATCATTTTATAGCACTATGCTGAAGGTTTCCCAGACAGAGCTAGTTAGCACAAAAGCAAACTCTACTGATGCTCTGATGTTTCTGTAACTGTTAGAATTGAGTATGTTTGTTCCAAATTCTCCCCCTTCCCACCCTCCCACAATGTCCACTGCTCGTTCCCTCCCGTTTCCATTTACACGTGAGGTGCGACAGCAGGATTCAAACCAGATTTCTGGCTGCAGAATCCTGGCTCCTGTCTTCTGCTGCCTTCCAACCTTAAGACAAAGAAAATCTGCTATAATGCTTGCTTTTCTTATTATTTCTTTTCTTTTTCAACTAGGATTATTTCCTTAAATATTTTTATTTCTGATGGATAGATGTACCTGAGCTTGCTTATGAGTTTGTTTCATAAAAATATCAAATGTGAACTGAACTCACATTTTAATTCTAAAAGTGGTACTTAAAAATATGGTGGAAAGCAGAGAGCACTGTGGGGAACAGAACGCAATGGATAAGTTCTTATTTCAAGTACTTAATATTTACCCCCCTCCACTTTTTCCAGTCTAGATCACTGATAGATAACATTTTTGAGACACAGAAGCACTTCAGTATGAAATTATGCTTCAGAGCAAGCGAGTCTTATTAACAATTTCATGTAGGTTAATGACCAGTCTTTGTTGTTCAAAGTTGATTTGCAATTTTTATTGTCTCGTAATAGATTGTCAGAACGCATTTGTTTGATTTGTCAGAGTAATTTAAAACTTTAGTTAAACTGAATATCAAGAGAAAAAAGGCTGAGTAGAATAATTCTGAAAGATTGGACCGTTATGCTAATTTAATTAGGAGAAGAAGGATAAAGTAGTTACTGTCAGCCTTTCAGAGTTTGTTCCCAAAGTGATTCATATTCAAGAAACAGCAAAAATTGATTTGTCTTCCTGCTTGAGAAGAGAGTAATTCCAGGGCCAGATGCAAAAAACCTTGCAGAGTGGCAGCCTCTACTGTGCGGGTCTTAAAGAATAATCTGAAAACAGTGGTAGTTGCTATACTTTGATGTCTTCTTAAGCTCCATGGATGCCAGTGTTAGCCCCAACATCTCCTTCAGCATTCAGGATGCTGCTGAATGTGATTTAAGGACTTTTTTCTGCTGCGTTCTTACCATTTTATTATCTCTAACAGGCTATTTGATGCACGAATTTCATAAGTTTTGGATTGAAGAAGATCCCATGGACATAATGGAATTCAATCGTGTGCGGGAGAAATTCCGTAAGAGAATCGTCAAACAGCTGCAGAACCCAGACATGGCGCTGTGCCCACATTTTGCCGCCTCGGAAGGTCTAATCAACATGTAGTCGCCATGCTGGTGTGAATGGGTCCCCTGGAACACTGCCTCATCGTCCTGTTAGATCTCTGCTTAGGTCACAGCTCACACGGAATGCACACAGTGGTTGCATGCATGCCTTTTGGTACAGTATTTTCATCTCTTGGTCCTAATTCCAAGATCCCCAGATACCACTATTTCTGGAGTGTCTGTCATCCAGTGACTGCTCACATTGTGGCATCGTGCAGTGTTACATCTTGCCTTGATAGCCAGGTATGGAGAGAGTTTTCTATTTTTTTAGATTTTTTTTCCTCCCCCTCATACTTCAGCATTAAAGAATTGTATTTCTCTAGCTGTATTTTGTATGTAAGAGGTTTAGCTGAATCTTGTTCTGTGAAAGCCTTTTAATTTATTGATAATGTTTCATGACTACTGCTGCTAGCTTTTCAAGCCGAGTTCACGCTTGGACCTCATTCTGATAAAGTATAAGACTTTAAAATAATACCGACAGACACATGATACGCCAAACTTCCCGCAGACATAGCTGGGCTTCATGAACACATAACGAGGCTTACCAGAAGTAACTTTAGGTAGGAGCTGTTTTTGTTTGAAGTACTGCAGAATTATACTGTGACTTACTCCCACCCCAGTCACCATTGTGTCCTAGTCATTTGGATATCAAATTAGTTTATTCTCATAATTTCATGGGCCTGGATGCCTAAACATGTTTATGATGCATGGAGCCTCAGAAAAGAAGTAAACATATTTCAAAAGCTGCAAAAGGTTTTTCACTGCCTGCCTCTTACTGAACTCAGTTACACGCGCGCGCTGTTCTGATCCAGGCGTCTTTGCTTGGGGAACTAAGTGCTGACTGGTTTGTTGTCTATGTCAAGGAGCAATATTAAAAAATGATTGGCAAGAAAGTGCATTGCAAGAGAGCAATCGAAGTTATGTCTCAGTGCAATGTTTCTCGAAAAGAGTGACCTTGTTTCTTGGGTCACTGAAAGAAGTAACTTGCTTGGAAGGGAAAAAGTCAAATCATTCCAAAACTGCTAAAAATTATTTTAAAAACCATGATTTAGTTTGGAATTATGATTGTAGTCTGTTGAATAGTATTTACCATGGCATTTCATACCCATGGTATTTTATACATTCTGACTATCGATTTTAGTATTATTAGATGTTTGTGTAATCACTGGCTTATTTAAATGAATTTTGAGTACTGCCTAATTGTCAGTTATATGAATAAATTACATGTCATTCTACTGTACCCTGTAGTGGATTTCATTTTAATTTCATTTTTTGTGCTCGTACAGCTTCTGAATATACAAATATGTGAGTGGGTAGAATGTCAAAGACAGATGACCTGGGGCTGACAATAAATCATGCCACCATCCAGAGTCACCAGATGTGGGTTAGAAGGGGTTGATCTTGAGACCTAATGGTGCTGTAATGAAAGGATAAGATCTGACTTTGTCTTCCTAACTTCCTGTGAAATCTGGCTTGGCTCCTGCTGGGGCCGATGACACAGCAGAGACGCTCACTTGCCCAGTCTCATCCCTCTAGGGTTGGCTTTCTCCTTTGCCTTTGGACCCTGTACCAGGAGGCGGCATAGGTCAGTGTTTCTGTCACAGCCCAGTGCCCGTTCTTAGAAGGGGGAAGGAGAGGGGATAGCTAACTCATGATGTGTACCATGAATGATGACAAGAATAGACATTCCTCTCCTGAGGAAGTGAGAACTTGCGAACCTAGTAACTGGCCTGCCTTGGGAGCCCCAGGCACCTGCTAGAGATGAGGCTGAATTTCCACGGCCCCTGCTGAGATGAGGCTGAATTTCCATGGCCCCTGCTGGGATGAGGCATTCTTCCATAAGCAGTATGCTGTGGCAGCCACATGTGTTCATTGTCCCTCTCTGTCTGCTGTGGTACACATCACTGACATGGCTTGATAGCATGCGGCACTTACACCGGTTCACGTCTCTTCTGTTCAGGTAGAGACAGTTGATGCTGATGAAGTTCAGAGCGCCCCTCCCGCTCCTTGAAGGCTTCCTTTCTGTTGTATCTTAACATGGCTGCACAATATTAGGCTGAACCAGCTCTGACAGCTCCCTCTAGCTCTGAGTATTTATTATTAGATTTCTCATTCACACCACTTTGTAGAAGATGCACACTCCCCAGGAACACGAAGTGAGGCGGGAAAAAGAAGAGGAGGTTTCCACAGCATAAAAAACGTGTGCTCTGTGCGTGTGTCTGCGTGTTTCCTGGGAGGATTTCTAGCTTGCTTATACTTACTCTAGCAAACAAGGGGCGACCATATAAAATGTAAATTCTGTAGCAGATTCTTCTAAGCTTCCCCAAACACTGCTTGCTGTGACACAAATGCACATTCCAGTTTGCACTACAGAAGGGAAACCCTGGGAAGCACCATTTCTGAAACTGAGATTTCCATCTGACTTCCCATGTCACAGTTCTTGTCATTCTGTGGATGAAAATGATTTTGCCTTAGAACCACCATCTTTTCTATATTTGAAAAGAGGCTTAAATATACACCAATCCCAAAAGGTAGGTATTGACCTTACAATATAGTATCACCCAAAACCAGGGTATTTTTGAGAGAGAAAGATGTTAATAGTTCCTTTAGGGTAAACTGAGACAGTTAAGGAAACTGAGATGTTAGGTGACCAAGAGAGACCAAGAGACAGATGTAAGTATACGTATGGTTCACCCGCAACTTAACTGGGCAAATACCACCCAATTTTTGCACTTTCTAGCCTCTGACAGGAGAAGTACATCATAGGGACATAGACATTTTGCTAATGCTCATGACTTCTCGTGCTCCGCGCCGGGACTACACTAGTCTACTTCATCTCCTTGACAACACACGAAGTCTGATGGGATTTTTTGTTTGTTTGCTTGCTTATTTCTCTAGACAAACAGGCTTAGGGAATTTAATATATTGCCAAGGGTCTCAACAGAGAGAAGTAAATGACACAGCTAGACTTTGAACCCAAAGCCTTAAGCCCAGACTTTTAATCATTTTGTGGTCCGCCTCGTTGGAATTCTTCTCTGTTGTCCCAGGGGACTGGAACTATAAACACACACACACACACACAGAGGCTACCCCTGGTGGTAATAGATAGGTTAATAAATATTTCTTGCTCAGATAGAGTGAATGCAAATGCCTCCAACCTGTCCCTTGGGACTTCCGGCGGTCGGGGTAAAATTGTTCCCCTTGGGGCTTGTTTGCCACAAGCCCTTCCCCAAACCAAACCCACTTATAAGCTGTGAACACACACACACAACCCGCAAGAATTCTTTCCCCTTGATGCACAAAGAACAAATCTGACAGGATCCTGAGCTCTTTCTCCTGATCCCTGTCTCTCCCGGGAAAGAAGGCTGCAAGCCGTGTCCCTGCTCCCTGGCAGGAAACTCAGCAAGGTGGGTTTGCAGAGCCTGGGCTGTGACAGGGGCAGGCATTTCTGTGGAAAGAGAAACAGGGGCCTGTTTTGGGGCCTGTGGCCTCTTCATAAATGAAACCTCTCTTCACAACTGGAGCTCTGGGGCTGACACAGCCTCCAGAATGCAGCTGCTCAGAGACACTCCATCACCAGGAGCTTCGAGGGAACCCCATGGGGAGTCAGGACAAGGTCGCAAAGAGCAAGATGTTGAAGGTTCTCTGTCATAGCATCGTATCGTGCTTCAGAAAAGACCACAGAAGACAAGTTTATAATGACCAGTGAGGAAGTGTGACAAAAAGGAAAGACAGCTGAGGTTAAGTTTGAAAATCCAGCTAGGCACGGTGGCTCATGCCTGTAATCCTGGCACTCTGGGAGGCCAAGACAAGCCAGAGCTCAGGAGTTCGAGACCAGCCTGAGCAAGAGCGAGACCCCCATCTCTACTAAAAATAGAAAACTAGCCTGGCATTGTGGTGGTCACCTGTAGTCCCAAGCTACTGGGGAGGCTGAGGCAAAATGATCTCCTGAACCCAAGAGTTTGAGATTACTGTGAGCTCTGAGGCCATGACACTGTGCCCAAAGAAACAGAATGAGACTCGGTCCCCCAAAATAAGTAAGAATAAATAATTAATTAATACATAAATTTGAAAACCACAGTTACGCTGCCTTTTTGTCACGCCAGTTAAGTGGTCTGTTTGTGACTGCCTCCTACAGTGTGTACAAAGGCTCAGATGAATTCCACATCCTCGCCAGGCATGGGTTGTGGAGTAGGGTTTATGGGAAATATTTCTAAAGCAAAGATCAGCAAGCAAAGGCAGAAGTGCTCCCTGTAGTGCCCAGGCATGCGGGGCCTCGGTGCCAGGCTGGGCACACAACCCCTGTCCCTGTTGCTCTTTCTGTTAGGGTGAGTCTGAAAGCAAACTTGGCAGAGAGTGACGATCTGATCATAGGGGTTTGCGGCCAGGTGGGCTGGACTGGAGTGTGAGCACCAGCTGCCCTGTACCTGGAGGGGCTCCGGGATTCTGTCCTGGGGGAGGAAATCTTAAGTCTTACAGGAAGCAGAGCTTGGATGCAAACCCTCTGTCTGCTGGGAGAGAAAAGAGCTTTCAGTAGCAGCTGGTTTGTCCAAGCAGCCCACAGAGAATTTATGAGTTATTTTTTTGAGAATCCTCTCATCTCATACCCAAATACTCACATCGTTGACATAGTAACCCTTCTGTGCCAAGTGTACAGCAATTATAGAGGAATAAGGACACAGCAGCCTCAAGCTGTGTGATCCTAAGAGTTACATGACCCACTTTTGGTGAAGATTTTACACTTTCTGCAGGAAACATTTAGTAATCAAAAGGCCGGTGTTCTACACATGTGCTGCCAGCCTTCCTTAGGTCAGTAACTTAATCCCTCTAACTTCAATTTTACCATCCATAACCTAAACATGAAGAGGGCAGGTCCTCTTGGTAGGATTATTATAAGAGTAAAAATCTAATGAGCTCTGCTTTGGTTTTTATCCCTTTGTTTTTCAAGCTCATTCTAACAGAGAACACAAAATGTGCCCTTGTGGCTAGTGTTCCCATTAATTCAATTCACTCAATACTTACTGAGAACTTACTCTTGTGCTAGGCTTCAGGCCAAGTCTGGGGATCAAATGGGAAACAAGACAGTTGCTTTGGTCTCAGGAACCTCCCAATCTAAATCTAGCAAGTCTGATCTTTGGCCACCACGACGAGCCCAGGGCCCACCCCAGACCTGCTGCAGGAGAATCCTCCTGGCAACACTCTCCCCACCACATCTCGACTCGTGTGCACAGTGAGCTGAGAAAGCACGGCTCTCGGTATTGATCTGGCTGTTCTCCACTGAAACCCGACAAGGTTTAGTCTTAACTGTTAACAGTTCAGAAATAAATCAAACATTCCTTTGTTTTCTCTCAATTTACTGTCAGTACAACTTGACTGTGCTCCTACCTCTAACAAAGAAGGACTGTGAGTTTATTGTCATTGCCCAGAGGTGCAATCAGGAGGGGGCACAGAGGAGGAGGTGGCTCATCACCCTGGACAAAGGCCTCTGAGGACAGCCTGTCCCCACCCTAAATGCATCATAGGAAGCTTCCTACAATCGCCAAAGCTGGCGCTTCCCCTCCAGACTCCCATGATGGCCTGTCTCCCCATCTCAGCTTTTCCTTCTCTGCAGGGTGTCTGTCAGGATGGCAGACACCGGAGAAAACGAATACTTAGACTTCATTCTTGACCTGCCAGTTTTCCCTTCACTAAACAGAATCACCTAGTTGCAACTTGGAACTGTGTTAGTCCACTCAGACCACCGCAGACTAGGAGGCTTAAACAGTGTTCTCAAGGCCCTGGAGGCTGGAAGCAGGTCAGGGTGCCTTGTGGCTGAGCTCCAGAGAGGGCCTTCTTCCTGGCTTGCGGATGGCCACATTCCCAACGTTTGTTCCCACGACATTTCCTAGGTGCATGGGTGTGAAGAGAAAGGACGAGAGAAGAGACCTCTGTCACTCTCAGAACACAGCCAGGCCTCTTAGATGACGACCTCATTTAACCTCAGTTGCCTCCAAATACCTCTCTCTCCAAATGCAGTTGCATTGGGGGTCAGGGAATGTGCATTTTGGGGGTCACATTCAGTCCACAGCAACAGAAATTATTGGAAATGTGCTTTCTAGGGTGAACGTAGGAGCTGGAAGGCATCAATGCAATCAAAAGAATGCAATTCTGCTACCCAATGGTTCTGACTCTTAGAAGAGAATTTCAAAAACATTTGCACAGCAAGGTAGAACCCATCTTAAATAAACCAAAGAATCTCACACAGACTAACAACAACCTGAATTTTTTAAAAAATCTAGAATAGAGATGAATTTAAATCAGTTAGAGATTCTAGTAAATTACAAGAAAGCTATTAAAATGGGCTTAGGAAACTGTAGGTTTGTGGTAACATGAATCCGTACTATAACATAGCTATCACATAGCTAACTTCCTGGCTGCAGGTCTTTTTTTTTTCTTTTCTTTTCTTTAAAGACAGAGTCTTACTCTGTCACTCTGGGTAGAGTGCTGTGGTATCATAGCTCACAGCAACCTCAGTCTTTTGGGTTTGGGTGATTCTCTGGCCTCAGCCTCCAGAGTAGTTGGGGCTACAGGTGCCTGCCACAACTCCCAGCCAGCTTCTCTATTTTTAGTAGATACAGGGTCTCGCTCTTGCTCAGGCTGGTCCCGAACTCCCGAGCTCAAGTAGTCCACCTGCCTCAGCCCCACAGAGTGCTGGGGTGACAGGCATGAGCACTGAGCCATTCAAATCTTCTTTTTAAAAATTGTTACTATTTATATAAACATAAGCATACAGGGGCCATTTAAACATCTATCTAAAATGCCATTAACTTGCTAATGATATATTTGTTTTTATAGATTAATATTTTTAAATTACATTAATTTGGGTTTTACCCCCAGCTTTCAATATCATTTTTTATTAAACTTAAGATAATTGTATTTGTTACAGCATGAAGTTATAAAGAATAACATGAAGTGACCCCACGAACATTTCCCCCAGTTTCCCCCAGTGGTAGTCTCACATAATTACAGTACAACATCACAACCAGCAAACGGATATCACCTACCCGCCTAACTCGGATTTCACCAGTTTTACGTATACCAATGTGTGTGTGTGTGTTCAGTTCTATAAAATTTTATCATGTTGGTAGATTGGCACAGTCATCACCACAGGCGATACTTAGAACACTTTCATCACGTCACTCGCTGCCCTTTTTCTTAAATTACATTTTGTACATTTATTAATTCTTTTTTTTCCTGCTGCCCTTTTATAAATACTCCCCACCTCCCCCAAGCCCTGTCTCTAAGGCCTGGCAACCCCTAATCTCACTGATGTATTCTTCATCTCTATCATCTGATCCTTTCCAGGATGTTTTACATAGAACCATACAGTTGGTAACCTTTTGTAAATTAGTTATTTTGTTCAACATCATTCCCTTGAGATCTATCCAAGATTGTTTATGTTATCAACAGTTCATCCCTTTTATTGCTGAGTAGTATTTCATGGAAATGAACATTTTTTTCTTAAGTCACAAATACATAAATCATGTATACATTAATGCATTTATGGGGTACAATGTGCTGATTTTATATACAATTTGGAATGCTTACATCAAACAGGTTAACATAGCCTTCACCTCACTTACTTATCGTCTTAAGACATTTATACTTTACACTTGATAGATTTGACATGTATCCCTGCAATATGCACCATAGGTGTGGTCCCACCATTTACCGTCCCTCCATCCAACCTCCCCTCTCCCTCCCCCTCCTTTTCCCCATTCATCTTGGGTTATAGTTGGGTTAAAACTTTCATATGAAATGGTGGGTGATTATAAATTGGTTTCATAATAGTACTGAGTACATGGGATACTTTTTCTTCCATTCTTGAGATACTGTACTAAGGAGAATGTTAACGCTCCATCCATGTAATCATAAAAGAGGTAAAGTCTCCATCTTTTTTAAGGCTGCATAATATTCCATGGTATACACACACTAGAGTTTATTAATCCATTCATGGGTTGATGGGCACTTGGACTTCTTCCATGACTTGGCAATTATGAATTGAACTGCAATAAACAATCTGGTGCAAATATCTTTGTTGTAAAGTGATTTTTGGTCTTTTGGATATACACCTACCATTGCAGGATCAAACAGCAGGTTTACTTTTAGATCCATAAGTGTTCTGCAAACTTCTTTCCAAAAGGAACATATTAGCTTGCAGAAGTGTTCCCTTATCTCCACATCCACACCAACATCTGTAGTTTTGGGATTTTGTTATGTGGGCTACTCCTACTGGAGTTAGATAATATCTCAAAGAGGTTTGATTTGTATTTCTCTGATGATTAAAGATGATGAGCCTTTTTTCATGTGTCTACAGGCCGTGTCCCTGTCTTAGAGAAGCTTCTGTTCATGTCTCTTGCCCACAATGAAATGGGATCACTTGTTCTTTTCTTATTAATAAGTTTAAGTTCTCTGTGGATTCTGGTTATCAAACTTTTGTCAGAAACATAACCTACAAATATCTTCTCCCATTCTGAGGACTGTATGCTCGCTTTACTTACTGTGTTCTTGGCTGTGCAGAGCTTTTTGGTTTGATCAGATCCCAGTAATGTATATTTGGTGTTGCTTCAATTACCTGGGGGAATGAACTTTTTAAAATTTTTTTAAAATTTTTTTTTTAGAGACAGAACTCACTTTGTCACCCTCAGTAGAGTACGGTGGCATCACAGCTCACAGCAACCTCCAGCTCTTGGGCTTAGGTGATTTTCTTGCCTCAGCCTCCTGAGTAGCTGGGACTACAGGCACCTGCCACAACACCCAGCTTTTTTTTGTTGCAGTTTGGCCAGGGCTGGGCTTGAACCCACCACCATCCATATATGGGCCCAGCGCCCTACTCACTGAGCCACAGGTGCCGCCTTGGAATGAACATTTTTTAACCATTTGTTTAACCTTTCATCTGTTGAGGGAAATTTGGGTTGTTTCTAGTTTTGAAAGTTCTTTATATGTATGAGATACTAGTCCTACCCACTTTTTTTTAGAGACAGTTTCACTTTATTGCCCTCAGTAGAATGCTGTGGTGTCACAGCTCACAGCAACCTCCACCTCCTGGGCTTAAGCGATTTTCTTGCCTCAGCCTCCCAAGTAGCTGGGACTACAGGCATCTGCCACAATGCCTGGCTATTTTTTTCCTGCAGTTTGGCCAGGGCCGGGTTTGAACCCTCCACCCTCAGTATATGGGGCCAGTGCCCTACCCAGTCCATGGAACTTTTAATATAAAGTCTCAGAACTCTTCATTCATCTCTAGGCCCTAGAGATTTTCTCCTATGATATTTTTCCTAAAGGTTTTATAGTTTCACATTTCACATTTAAATTCGCGATCTATTTTGAGTTAATTTTTGTACTAAGTATGATGTTTAGGTCGAGGTTCATTATTCTGCCTGCTGCTGTTTAATTGCTCTGGCACCATTTATTGAAAAGGCTATCCTTCCTCATCAAATTGATTTTGAACCTTTGCAAAAATCACTCAGGTGTATTTATGTGGGTGCTGTAGGTATTTTTTTTTTTTTGAGACAAAATCTCACTTTGTTACCCTAGATAGAATGCCATGGCGTCATAGCTCACACCGACCTCAAACTCTTGGGCTCAAGAAATCCATTTGTCTCAGCCTCCCAAGTAGCTGGGACTACAGGCACCTGTCACCACGCCAGGCTAGTTTTTCCATTTTTAGTAGAAACCTCATCTTATTCTTGCTTAGGCTGGTCTTCAAATCCTAAACTCAAGCAATCTACCTGCCTTGGCCTCACAGAGAGAGTGCTAGGATTACAGGCATGAGCCACCGTGCCTGTCCTGCTGTAGGTATTTATAAAAATCACTTTATCAGCCACGTGTGGTGGTTCACACCTATAATCCTAGCACTCTGGGAAACCAACACGGGAGGCTCAAAAGTTTGAGATCAGCCTGAGCAAGAGCAAGACCTTGCCTCTACTAAAAGTAGAAAAATTAGTTCCTCAAGGTGGATGCCTTGTAGTCCCTGCTACTTGGGAGGCTGAAGCAGGAAGATCACTTGAACCCAAGAGTTTGAGGTTGCTGTGAGCTAGGCTGATGCCACAGCCTGAGCAACGGAAAGAGACTCTGTCTCAAAAATAAAAAAATCAACTTTATCTATCTCATCTTTAGTTTCTTATCTGAGAATCATAGTTCATTTGAAAAATAACCATTGTAGGTGGGGAAAAGGCTCGTTCCTTTCCGTCTGGTGGCAGCCATCAGTTGAGCCAGGATGGGTGAATGCAAGTATGTCCAGGACTGCAGGTCTGCTGCTGGCAGCACCGCAGCTCTCTGCGCCCCACAGGGCTCCCTGCCCTACCCAGCTGGATAAAGCTGCAGACTGGGATACAAGGTTATGTCATATACAGGACATTCGCCCAGTTCCTAAGGGAGCGACCTATAGCAAGCCTGTGCATCACGGCATTAACCAGCTCGAGTTTGCTCGAAGCCTTCAGTCTGTTGCTGAGGAGCGAGCTGAATGCCACTGGGGGGTTCTAAGAGTCCTGAATTCTTACTGGGTTGGTGAAGATTCAATGTACAAATTTCTTGAGGTTGTCCTCATTGATGCATTCCATAAAGCTATCAGAAGAAATCCTGACACCCAGTGGATCACCAACCAGTCCACAAGCACAGAGAGAGCTGTGGGCTGACATCTGTGGCCAGAAGAGCCGTGGCCTTGGAAAGGGCCGTAAATTCTAGCACGCTGTTGGTGGTTCCCATCATGCAGCTTGGAGAAGGCGCAGTACTCTCCAGCTCCACCGTTACCACTAATATAAGTAATGTGCATTAACAAATAATAGCATATACGGAGTGCTTATTGTTTCTAGACAATTGATCTGAGACATTTGTTTGTAGGTCATTAACTTTTTAACTCATGTAAGTAAAAAGACATTTATTGATGTGACTCATGATTAGGAAAGTCAAGTTGTGCTTGTCAAAGCCTCCCAAAGCAACCAGTCCCTGATCCACCAGCAGACTGCAGAAGGATGAGCAAGCCCAGTCAAGGTTAGCCACGCTCAGCCCAGATCAGCAGAACCAGCCAGCTACAGAGTCATAAGAAATAATAAATGGTGGTGAGTTTAAGCCACTATATCTTGCGGTGATTTATAATGCAGCAATAGGCGTCCAAAGCAGACACTCTCCATGTATACCTCACAAAGTGATTATTGAAGTTAACAAAGGTGACTAAGCCTAAGAGACTAATAATGGGCTTCCCTTGTGGTTGGGAAGACAGCGGGACTGGGATGGACACATGGCTAGAGCCTACGTAGGGGGCACACTGGCACCTGAGGCCTTGGAGAGCAGGACCAAGAAGTGCTGGCAGCAGAAATAGTTGGTAACCCAAATAAGTAAACCGCAAGCTTCCATTCACACATTTACTAAAACACTGCTAGTTGGTACGATGTATCCAGGCAGAGAAGGAGGAGCCAAGGAGATGAGGCTAATACTTTAAACAAGAGCAGAGCATGATGATCCTTGTAGTACAATCAGACCCACACTGGCAGGCTGCAGGGGCCTGAGACCGTAGTAACTGCAGAGGGGAGATGGCGGTGGGGGGGCAGAAATGTTGAATCTGAGCCGGAATTTCCCTTGAAATAAGGAGACTATATTCCCTAGAAATTTGGAAGTTCAGTTTGCTGAAGTATCTGAATCATGTTTCAAACTCTTTAAAAATCTGGAAAAAATTATTTTATTGGCTATATGCTAGAATGGAAACCACAGGAAGCTGAGATCAGGAGGCCTGAGGTCTGCGTCTGCTTGACCTTAGCTTGGCCACAGAACATCCTTGGATTTAAGTTTTCTTGTCTAGAAAATGAAGACATTAGGTAATTTCTAACATTTCCTCAACTTCCCAAATTCTCCAACTCCCTGTGTGAAAGAAGCCAGTCCTGAAACAGGAAACTTAATTTGGGGATTTTTTTATTTACCTTAATTTTGGTCCAGGACTCAGCTCTTCACCAGAAGAGCAGCTAGCTGAGAGAAGGCTGAGGGAGCTGGACACGCCAGCCTCCAAGTGTGCGATGAAAAGAATAACCTGCTCGTTATTCCAGAAACACTTCAAATCTCCCAAAGGTAATGAGTTCTCTCTCTACTTTTTTTTGGCAGTATGGAAAGTGATCGAATGTCCTTCTCTTTTTGGAACACAAAATGTCAATGTTCAAATAAATACATGTTTGATGACATAGAGAATGATACCTCAATATCCAGCATCATCTGCGGCACCCATAGCTCAGCAGGTAGGGTGCCAGCCACATACATCAAGGCTGGTGGGTTCAAGCCCGGCCCAGGCCAGCTAAACAGCGATGACAACTGCAACAACAACAACAAAATAGCCAGGTGTTGTGGTGGTCATCTGTAGTCCCAGCTACTTGGGAGGCTGAGGCAAGAGAATTGCTTAAGCCCAAGAGTTTGAGGTTGCTGTGAGCTGTGATGCCACAGCACTCTACAAAGGGTAACATAGTGAGACTCTGTCTCAGAAAAAAAAAAAAAATCCAGTATCATCGCTCTCTTAATACAGATAGTAGACAAGGTCATTACTGGGTTTTCAACATCCACTCCCATTCTAATAACATACTAGTTTTCTTATGAAGAAATAACTCTCCTCCACTGTGTGGCCTTAAAGGGAGGATAATTATTGGAAACCATTTCCCATAATAGAAAAATAAGAGCTTGAAACTCCTTCTTCTGACCTTAGGGCACAATAATAAGATTGGCCAATAATTGGCTTGGTACCCATAGCTCAGTGGTTAGGAAGCCAGCCACATACACTGTGGATGGCAGGTTCAAACCCCAGCCTGCTAAACAACAATGACAACTGCAACAAAAAAATAGCCGGGCATTGTGGCAAGTGCCTGTGGTCCCAGCTATTTGGGAGGCTGAGGCAGGAGAATCGCTTAAGCCCAAGAGTTTGAAGTTGCTGTGAGCTGTGACACCATAGCACTCTACCCAGGGCGACATATTAAATGTCTCAAATTAAAAAAAAAAAAAAAAGATTGGGCAATAAGACACTTTCTGAGGGTTTAAAATCTGAGCCAGGTGGGCCGGGGTTGGGCGTTATTCTTTCCAGGTGTCGCTCACTGAACTATCCCTCCCTCACAATAGTGAGTGCCTGTGAGGGTTCCCATGGATTCTACATGTTTCTGAAATCTGACCTTCAGCCTTGTACCTACTGAGTGAACCCCCTGACTTTACCTTCAAACTCCCTTTAGCTTAAACTATTATGAGTCCATTTCTGTTGCTGGCTACTAATACTCCTGACTGATACAGTGATTCCCACTAGAATGAGTCTCCTGCCTAAGTCCCTGAGTTATGCCATCTCTGACTTCCCGTGCTGGAACACACTTCCTCTGTATCATGTGCTCTTCCACATTTAATAGTAAGTTACTGTTTTTTCTCTTCTGGTCATAGGCGCTAAGGCAGTTGCAGGTCGCGGTGCAGAACATGGCCAAGTCCAAGAACCACACCACACACAACCAGTCCCGAAAGTGGCACAGAAATGGCATCAAGAAACCCCGATCACAAAGATATGAATCTCTTAAGGGGGTAGATCCCAAGTTCCTGAGGAACATGCACTTTGTGCCATGAAGCACAACAAGAAGGGCCTGAAGAAGATGCAGGCCAACAATGCCAAGGCTGTGAGTGCACGTGCTGAAGCTATCAAGGCCCTTATAAAGCCCAAGGAGGTTAAGACCAAGATTCCAAAGGGTGCCAGCCGTAAACTCAGTCGACTTGCCTACATCGCCCACCCCAAGCTTGGGAAGCGTGCTCACGCACGCATTGCCAAGGTCTCAGGCTCTGCCGGCCAAAGGCCAAGGCCAAGGATCAAACGAAGGCCCAATCTGCTGCTTCATCTGCAGCTCCAGCTTCAGTTCCAGCTCAGGCTCCCAAAGGTGCCCAGGCCCCCACAAAGGCTCCAGAGTAGAGGCATCTGTCTGCCATGAG
>CAUYQV010177004.1:0-28658 GCA_963574575.1 Galagoides demidoff | reverse complement strand
GGGGCATTGTTTCCAATCTCTTAAAATTGCAGGATAAAATCAGCTAGGCAAGCATAAATACCAATGGAGATGAGCAGCTTCCTTAGGCTGCCCCACCCCCAGGTATAAATCCTCCTTCCCCTAAATCTCATTGAGTGCCTTGCTGAGCAGTTTGATTGCTTAAGTGCGGGAGGAAGGAACCAGGGAACCGCTCTGCCCGACTCTGCATCAAGCTTTTTCCCCCCATCTCGTGCGCCATCCATCACACCGGCGGTATCATAGGGAGATGACTGCTCTGCAAACATGTACGTTCCCAGCACAGAGTCAGGAATCAATCACCCAGCAAATGAAGAATCGCTGTTTTACATCTTTACAGGCAGATCTGAATTGAGTGTAGCCTCAAGATGGAACTTTAATATTCAACAGGATTCCAGAGAGCTTAAAAGAAAAACAGTTTTAGTGCAGCCACCTGCCAGTGCATTTTATTTTCAGGAAACTGGCTCGTGCTTCTGCGCAAATACACTCAGGGATCGGGGAGGTGGAGGGAGGCTGAGGATTGCCGCAGTGGTGTTTGGGTCATTTTCTCAGAATCTAATCCAATTACTAGGGAGGGAGATTCCTCCATGACAGAAAATCTTCCTTTCTGATTTTTTGCTGCATTTGAAAATGCTCTCCCTTCCAGGAACAAAATCATTTGTGTATGAGGCTTAGCTTTGCTTGGTCTGTGACGAGAGGAGATGGAAGTGTGGCTTCCACCTCTTACTGGGCATCCTCCACCCCAGCAAATAAATAAAATAGAATAAGAGACAGCAACCAAAAGGCTTCTCAGTAAGAGGAAGACCAGTGGTGCTATCCTCAGCACTTAACAACGTATGGCATTTTGTCTTGCTATGTGAAACAAACACAGAAATTTATATTAAAATCTCAATTTGCAAAACACAAGGTGGGGCAACGTTGACGTGCTCTGATCCCTCTTCAGTTGTCCCCTTGCCTTTGTCTCCTCTTTCCCCTCGCCTGTCTTATTCTGTCACTTTGATAACTGTAGCACTTCTTTCAGACAAAGTTGGAAAGTCTGTACTATGCATCCTTCAAGGTCCAGACTAAATCCCACCCCCTTCAGGGAGATGTCCCCGATGAGCCGAGCCAGAGTGGCTCCATACCATTCAGAAACACCACCACCCTGTGGGCACAGGAGTGAGCCCCACACCTCTCCCCTCTACTTTTTGGGCAGGCAACTCCTGGAGAAAGGGGCCTGTGTGGAGTCTCCACACACAGCCCAGCACATCTGGTGCACGTGAGCGGAGCAAGGCTGACATGTGACCAGAAGCTGCTGAGCCCACGCTTTGGTCAGGAGACCACATGCAGTGCAACGGGCTTTTTGTTCCCCAGAGAAAGAACACTTTTATCAAGTTTTAAAGATTAGATCATAAATGTAAAAAACAAATTTTAAAGATGCCAAGCTATTCAGGATCCTTAAATTAAATACTCATCCCCTATAGTTCTCCTACCCCTGGCCAGGTGTAGGGCACGGGGACATGCACTCCTCGGTCTGATGGGGGGCCTGGGGTAGCGATCACTTGCCTCGTCTCCCTACACTCAGGAAGGCCATAGTCTGCAGCCCCCACCTCCAAGCACACATCATCCCTCACCTGCAGGGCATGTCCCTGAGAAGCTAGTGGCATACTCAAGGTCACAGAGCTACTGGATGACAGTCTACCCTATGTCATCCCCGCTGTGGCAGCCAGGACAGCAGTCGGCCATGGCAGAAGGCACACCTGGGCTTAAGAGGACAACTGAATGTACCTTGTACTGAGCCTGAGATGTTACCAGTCTCACTGATCTTGACAAAACCCTACAAGGTGGACACTACTTTGAGTTCCACATTACAGAGGCTCGGACAGCCAAGCAATGTGCTTCTTGTCACGTGGCCAAGCCAGCCATGTCAAGGCTGGGCCAACTCCAAAGCCTATACGCTCCCGCTCGGAGCCAAGTGCTGCTTTAGAGAGCAGAGGCCATGCCCTGCCTGTCACTGTCCCTGCAGGTTCTGGCTATGAGTCAGGACCATTGGTGGAGCTTTCAAGGCAGATCAATGCCCAGGCCAACAAAAATCAGAAGCTGTGGGTGGGCCGTAGGCTCAGGACCTTTGCAGTCTCACCAGGGGGGCTGTAAGGTGCAGCCAGACTGAGCTGCTGGGATGTGCTCACTGTGACCCGACCCCAGCAGCAGGACACGTGCTCTGTGACTTCTGGGCTTGCTGGCTCCCTGCTTCTGCCAGTGAGGCCCATGTCCAGTCTTGTGCCTGCCCCACCCCCTCCCACAGGGGAGAGAAGAGAAGAGAAGGGGAAAAAAGGGACAGCCTGGCCCCTCTTTAAACAGCCGAGTGCACTGAGGAGCAAAGCCCTCTCTCACACAAACGGCTCAGGCCCTCCGAAAATAGAGTGCCCGCCACGGGATCAAATGGGGCTTTAAATTTTTAAGCAGTAGTGCTGTGGCACACACAGGCAGAAAGGAAAGTTCTGAGGCCTGCATTCCCAGGGGCTCACAGAGCTTTCTGGAATCCATTTCCCGACTGTCAGCCCTCCCACCGAGTGCCACCTCCCAAGGCTCAGTCCTCCCCTTCCCCTGTCCTGTTCTTCCCCACCCTACGCCCGCCCCTGCGGTCCCGAGCCCCTCCAAGCACTGCCTCTCTCCTCTATGATTTTGAATAATTAAAGGCTCAATTAGGCTCTGGTCTAGTTTAGTGTTAATAAATGTTTGTGGAATCTGTTAAGTGCATTTTACTTTAATTCTCTTAAAATGATTTACTCAGGTGGCTAACGATGGCAGAAAAAAAAAAAACCACACACACTATTCCCTGAAGGCGAGGGTGCTCTATGGACCAGGCTTCCTTCCTGCTCCAGGAAACTAAGGTCACAGGGGCACGGGAAGAGGCGGAATCTTGGTGTCTTCAGTGCCTGGCACAGCTCGGAAATCTCCAGCCCACCCTTGGCCTTTGCAGCTGGGGAAACCGACTCAAGAAGGAAGCCCTGCTTTGCCCAGAGCTAGGTAAGGGTTTGTTGAAGTGGGTTTGACCTGAGGCATGCTGACCCCAGCTGGGGTGATGACATCCTCCCACCCAGCTGCTCCCACCTGTCCAGCATGGAGGGCAGCGACAGCACTGTCCTCACAGCATGGGGCCTGTCCCTGAGTCACAGAAGCCCCCCCATTCCACACAGACCTCCTCTCACACTCTTCAGCTAACATACTCATTTTGGAAAGTCCCAGGCTAAATCTAGGATGAGATTGGCTATACTGGTGTGTGTGCGTGCGTGCGTGTGTATGCATGTGTGTGTGCATGTGTGTGTGGTGTGACTCCATTCCTCTCAGATGGGAAGGATTCCTTCCCACAGGTGCTAAATGCAAATGCCTCCTTTCCCTGGAGAAGGAGCTGGGTGGAGAAGAAGGGCTCGCTCGTTTCTCCTCCTTCCTTTAGTAACTCCCAGGGGACCCCGGCACTTAGATTAACAGTAACAAACAGGGTCCTTGGAGTGGAATGTGCCAGAAACCTAGTGAGCTGAACCAGTTAGGAGAAGGCACACTGACCTGAGTGGGGAGCAGAGGTGACAAACCAGGTGGTCAGCTCAGCCGCATGGGCTGGAGTACCAGCTCCCCGCTAACTAGCTGTTTGGGACAAGTCAGTTCACCTCTTGGGATACAAATTTCCCCTTCCTGAAATGGAGTGAAAAATCTCACCAACTTCACATGGTTCTTGTGAAGATTAAGTGAAATCATGGACTCAAACTGTGTATGCGGGCTGCACACTGCTGCCCCAAGTGGGTTCTGAAGATGACGGTGTGGCCCTCTTCCCGCCAGGAAGGCTTCTGTGGTGGTGAATGCCTGTCCAGCCACTGGCCAGGTCCCAACCACATACAGTCAGATGGTCAGGAATTCCTGGGTCCATAGCAGCTCTCCTAAGAGTAATAGCTCTGAGCCACTGGACTGTGGGTTAAGAGCACCACTCAGATGGATGTTGGGTGGCAGAGGAGCCCTGCACCCCGCCTCCTACACGTGCATGAGTCATCTGTGGAGCCTGCAGTGACCAGGAGGTGGGTCTATCCATTCTCTCCTTGGTCATCCTTGGGAGGAGTCTCATCCACTCATCCATCTATCCCTCCTCCACTCACTCATTCATTCACAAATATTTCAAGTGGGGACAGGCCAAGGAAGAGCTGGAATGGACCCCACAGGCTGGCCAAGCCATGGTGCTGGCACAGGCACGCACGCGCACACACACACACACACACACCCGCCCTCTGCGCAGACTCACCTTCTCCAGTAGCTGCCTCAGCTGTTTTGTGCGGGCATCCCGTGAACACATGGTCTGCTGGGGGGCGACCACTGTGCAGATGCACCTGCCCTCACTGTCCTGGGCGGAGCTGTACACCTGCCAGCTCTCCTCAGGGTTGGTGGGCAGCACCTGGAGGCATGTGGGAGGAGGCAGAGGGAGGGGGAGAAAGTGAGACCGCAGGAAGCACATCCGAGATAATAACCAGGGAGCCTGTTCACAGCCAACCCCAGGGGCAAGGCACAAGGAAACGGTCTGACCCGCAAGGAAGAGATGCAGCTCTCCGTTTAGGGTGCCCAGGGCTGGAAGGAAGTCAGAGAGGATGACTCTTTAAATTTCTTTAAATTCAAGTGCGACCCAAGGGGTGTTTGGAGTTTTGGCATCTGATCAAATTGCTATGTCCGGCAGACGGGAGGGGCAGCCAGCAAAGGCAGGAGTGCTGGCTGAGTAAGATATCCGTGCCGTGAGGCCAGTGGGCGGCGGGTGCGGCCCAGCCTGGGCTGCTGTCCCCCACATTTAGAGATGAAGCACCTGCTGTAATAGCCCCACATCCAGCAGCCTATTAGCCTGCAGCTGCGGTGACCACAAGCCACACAACCTTCCTGCTGCCAGCCTGGCAAAGACTGGGCTTCCAACTCCACGAGGGCTCCCACCCACCAAATTGCTGCTGACATTTTGTGCAGGGGTCATCCTCAACTGAGGTGTGCCCAAAACCCAAGAAACCAGAGCTGCGTGTGGCTGGTCTCACCTTGCAGCCCGGCTTAGGTAGCTCTGACCGTCAGGTACACAGGGTGGACCCCAAGCCCAAGACTCTCTGACCATATGCCCCACACCCTTCCACTGCCCCCACAGCCTGCCCGCTGTCTCCAAGCACATTCCTCTCCAGTGGCATCAGGTCACCTCCCTGCTATTTTTAGCATGATGACAGGGAGGAGAAGTTGGGAGGAGAGAATCTATAGTAGTGATATATTTAATTTCATTCATTTCCAGCCCCAGAAGCTCAGGACCCAGAGGGAGGGAACAAAGTCATTATGGAGGAAATGCTGTTCAATTCTTGAAACCAGCAGGTGAGGTGGCCCTAAGGAGGGTCTCAGCAGGGGGATCAAGGCGCAGAGACCTCCTCTAAGATCACCCAGCCTTCAATGGCAGACTGGGAGCAGGAGAGGGATCATGTCCTTCACTTCCCCTTTCAGTTCAGGGGGACTGGCCTGCGTGCCTCCCTGGGGGCAGCCCCTTCCCTGTGTGTGGGCCCTTCTAGGCAGGCCCTGGGATGCTGGTTTCAGCTCAGCCTCCGCTTCAGCCATCTAAGTCAGCTCTGCCCAGGAGCAGCCCTGGCCACCGCTCCTCCTCCCCCTCGGAGTGAGAAAGGGGAAGAAGCTATTTCAATTTCTAGGCCCAGGGAAAGGGGTGCGCAGAAGCCAAAGGCAAGGGGGGCCCACCACAGAGCACGGCTCCGGCCCCAGCCCTCTGGCACCCTCCTCCAAGGCAACTCAGACAAGCCCATCCTATGGGGATAGAGAGGGAAGGGCGCCTTGGGACTATGGGAACGCAGGGGAGGGCACAGCTCAGAACCCCACCCGCCCCACTCCCGGCGACTCCGGGTCCGGTTTTACAAAGTGGGGCGGCTGGGAGTCTAGCTCCATCAGCCCAGATCGGGGTCTAGCGTAGGCTCCACCCCGTACTTGCTGAGTGACCTTGGACAAGTCCCCAAGTCCCCATCCTCAGTTTCCCAACCTTTTCAAGGAGGGACTGATCAGGGAATGAGGGCTCCAAGCCCCTGATCCCCTGGGCAGGCTCCCCTGGCCCGCAGCAGCGAAGGGACTGGGCGAAGGAAGCATCGCCCCAGGGGCGCGGTGGCGGGAATGGAACGGCCTGGGCTGGAGTCGTGGGGTCCATGGTCACCTCTAACAGCCCGAGGAACGAGCTCTCGCCCCCTGCCCTTGCCCTTGTGCCCGGCTTCCCGCCGCCGCCCAGGGCGACTCGGTCCCGCGCAGCGCCCGCCCGGCCCGGGGCTCGCACGCAGGAGGGGAGGCGGCGGCCGCGCGCAGGCGGACGGCCGGCGCACTTACGCCGGTGCTGCGGTCGAGCGTCCCGCCGCTGGCCGCCGAGAGCTTGGTGGTGTTGAGGCCCACCAGCGAGGGCAGCGTCTGGGACATCCAGTTGGTGATCATGGCCATGGTGCTCAGCACAACCCCGATCTTGAGCAGCGGCACCGACATCGCGCCTCGAGTCGCCTCCAGCGCCCGCGCCGAGCTGGCACCGGCTCCCGCGCCCGGGCAGCCTTCAGGTGGCGGGCACCGCGGCGGGCAGGGGCGCCCGGCTGTGTCCCCGCGCCCCCTCCGCCCGCCGCCGCCCGCCCGCCGCCGCCGCCGCCGCCCCGAGCGCCCCAGCCATCGCCACGCCGCCCCCGGGCGCCAGGGAGGGTGGCCAGCGGCCGCTACCCGCCGCGCCCTGCTGCCCCGCGCCGCCGCCCAGCTGCCCGCCGCGCCCGGCCGCGTCTCCGCTCTCCGCCGCCGCCGCCGGGAAGGGCCGCCCGGCTCTGAGCGCTGCGCGGGCTGTGCGCGGGGGCCGGGGCCGGGAGGCGGGGACACGGCCGGGCGGCGGCCGACGCAATCAGCCCAGGAAATGGGTGGATTTTTCCTCGGCTCCGGCTCCCCGCCGCCCCCTGGCTGCTGACAGTGAGGTCTGCAAACCCCAGTCGGCCAGAGGAGTTGGGATGGAGTGACCTGAGGAGACAAATCTTCCTCCCCTTACCATAAAAACCCGGCGGCGGCCTCAGCGGGGCACACTGTCCGCTGCCCTCCATCCCCGGCTCTTCCAGCCCTCATGATCCGCACCCTCTCAGATTCCCCTAGGCCCGCCGTGGGGACAAGTGCTGTCCTTGGAGGGCCGGCGGCATCCCGGCTGCTGGGGTTTTTTGTGTGGTGGGTCCCGGCCAGCCGGGCAGCCTCCTTAAGCCCATATGGGAGGAAGATCTCTAGGCCGGCTCCGCGGGAGTCATCCGTGCAAAAAGTAAAGCGCCGCTGTGGCCCAGGGCAGGCAGCCGCAGTGCCCCGAAGCTGGGGAGGAAGGATGTTACCAGCCACTCCCGCGCCCCTGGCGTGTGGGGCTGCAGGGCAGCACACGGGGGCTGGACGCAGCCCGCGGTGTAGGGGATGCAGGTGTTTGTTGGCGGGACAGGGACCGAGGCTCTGAGGTCGAGGGGCGTGGGCTGGGGGGGGGTGCGCTGTTCTCAGGGCTTTCTGTGTCCCTCGCAGGGTCCAGGCACCGAGGAAAGGCAGGCTGGCGCCCGCTACCTCTCCAGCCAGCCCTCCCAGGCGCCAGCGCCAGGACCGAGGCGCCCAAGTCCCTTCTGCAGCACAGGCCTGCCTGGGTCAAACGCTTTAATAGGGCTTTCAAATTCGTAAAGGCTTCTAACAGAGATGAAAGCCGCTTCCTCCGAGCCTTCCATTAAGCTTCCCCAGCCACTGGGAAGGAAAGACCCCCCAGCTCACTCGTTATGCTCTCTTCTGCCTGGGTGAAAACTAATTTCCTTTCCTGGGTGGGGATTTGAAAGCCAGACGTTGGAACGGAAAGAGCGGCCTCCCTGGGCCCTGCCTAAAACGAACGTGCGTGGTCTCTGTTCCAGAGGGGACTTCAGTCGCAGCCGGGAGGACTCTGGCCTGAGTGCTGGGCGTCAGACCCATGCTAAAGGAGCCTTCGGATGCTTCCCCGATAGGCATGCGACCGGCGGCGGGGGCCGGATGGGCGCCCGCAAGGCCCAACTGTTGGGGACGGGCGCCACCTCCCCGTGCAAGCTGGTGCTGCAGGCTCGCGGGGCCGAGCCACTCCCAGTTATACCTGGCTGGTGCGTTCCAGTCCCCACCTCCCTACTTGCCACCCATATTTAACACAGATTCAGGGCCACAAGTGTTGCCTGCCCAAATCACTTCCACTCACTTCCCAAGATGGAAAGACAAGGACCACTTATTTTGCTAGGACAACTTCAGGTCCAACCTGATCCAATCCACAGACCTCTCAGGTCATTTCAGAAGCCACAGATGATTTCACACCTGCTATGTGCAAGATGTGAAGTACGTATGCTGCAAATCCCAAACCGGAAACAACACAGATGCGACCCAGCATTTCCAGGCACTTGCCTCCCTGGGTGCTGTGCCTGAACCCAAACTCCCCTACCTTCTAATGAGGACCACCTCAAACTGTTCACCCCAGTCTGGGCTCTGTGAGACCTGGCACCAGTGTAATCAGCCTTCCTGCACCTCAGTTACCCCATCTGCAAAATGGGTTTAATAACAGTAACTTTCCTTTCCAGGGGATTAAATGACTTTGGAAACAAGCCTGGCACCTAAAGGTGATTGTCACCTATTTTGCAGAAAACAAAACAGACTCAGTGAGGTCCTCAGCAGAGTGACTTGGGCAGAAGCTAGTGACAGAGCTTGGTTTCAAAATGAGAAAACCTTTGCTGCCTCTCTTAAGAGCTGCTACTGGCCAAAGACCATCCCTAAGAGATGCTCTTGGTACAGATGTACAAACGTGTGGAGGGGCATGAAAACAACCCCAGCAACGGGAGCTACACTGTAGGAAGGTTAAGGTCAATAATGATTTAAAAACTCTCCTTTCTGAAGTGATGGACCTTGCTAATTAAAAAAAGAAGAAGAAAAGAAACTCTCCTGATTCTGAAGAACTTATAATTTGGCTTTATGTCAGTAACATCCCTGAGGATTTAGAACTGCTGCTCTAAATTTGGAGGGCACCAACTTGGCTGGGCTCTGAATGGAGGAAATTAACTCCAGGTAGTTTGCAATGATGACAAGCTGCTCGACAGAGCTGCTAGGGGCAATAAGACCAGGAATTGATGAGCTACTTTCAATCCCACTGCTGGCCCGGGGATGCTCTCCAACTCTCCTGGGCACAGGCAATTAAGGCATGGCCTGGAGATTTGAAACCCCCTATCCTATTTCTTCTGAGCTCACAATCATGTTGGGGAACCAGAGGTATATGGTTTCCCTAAGTCATGGCTGAGAAGCATTCTTTTAAAAATGTGGTTTGGGGTTACTCACATCAAATTTGCTAAATACGAACCAAGTCTTGCAATTCCTAAGATCTCTGGGAACTAAGGTCAAAGGATTTTAGAGTAACGAAAGGAAAAGATGACCCCCCCCACCCTGATGTATTTAAATCCTAATCATTGTCTTTGATGTTTGTAGAGAATAGAGAACTGAATCCATATATGGAGCCTGTTCCAGGCTCAGGCCCCTGGAACATATAAATGGAACAGGGATGTGCAGTGGACACAGCATTGCACCTGGGATGCAAACCTGTACCTGAGCCCCTGCAACCTGCACCTGAGCTGTTCTGACCTGCATCTGAGCTGCTCTAACCTGCACTTGAGCTGTTCTGACCTGCGCCTGAGCAGCTGTAACCTCCACTGAGCTGCTCTGACCTGCACCTGAGCTGTTCTGACCTGTACCTGAGCTGTTCTGACCTGCGCCTGAGCTGCTCTAACCTGCACCTGAGCTGTTCTAACCTGCACCTGAGCTGCTCTAACCTGCACCTGAGCTGCTCTAACCTGCACCTGAGCTGTTCTGACCTGTGCCTGAGCTGTTCTGACCTGCGCCTGAGCTGCTCTAACCTGCACCTGAGCTGTTCTGACCCATGCCTGAGCAGCTGTAACCTCCACTGAGCTGCTCTAGCCTGCCCCTGAGCTGCCCTTACTTTCACCTGCTGCAATGCCCTAGGAGTTTCTAGTTAAATCACTTCCAACTGTTCTAATCCCAAACCAAGCCTTGTCTGGTTCCTGAAATCTATGACTCAGTGGGGTGACTACTGCCTTTAATGCATTTGAAAGGGTCACCAGACAAGGCTAGAGTAGGGTAATCTGATTTCCGAGGCTACCTGACATTCCAAAAGCAAATCATGGATTGCTGAAGAATGAAGGTATTTGGATTAAAGGATCCACAGCTTCAGCACATCCACAGTGTTCCTAAAGAGAAATTTAAATCCCGATTTCCACACCACTTCTCTTGCAGCAAAGGCTCACTTCTACCTGCCACTCCGAATAATCATAGTGATACTGATGGAGCAGGCCCTGTACCCCCAACCGTACTGGGGATTTGCGTGCATGTTGTCACTTAATCCTCACTGAAGCCCATGGGGTGGTGCTGTTGTTGACTCCACTTACATACAAGGAATCCAGGGCTTAGAAAGGGGACAAGATCTTTCCAAGATCAAATGGTGAGAACTTCCAGAACCAAGCTCCAAAACATGGCGGCCTCCTGTCTCTCAGGTGGCCATGGTCAAATCTCATGAATCCCAGAAGTAGAATGCTCTGCACAGCCACAGATGCCCTGAACACTGACACAATTTCCTGAGCCACAGAGGCTCCCCAGGGGACATTTCTACCACAGCATCCCTTGGCCCTTGCCCACCAGTCCATGGGACGTCCTTCCTGTATGTGTCCTGTCCAGTCTTTGGTGCCGGCTCACCAACTGACAAGTTACACTGACCAGCTCTCTGTCCTCACACCTGCTCCCACAGGCCCAGATCGCAATGGGTTTTGCACAGATTCATCAGCACATGTGAAAACAAGGATAACAGCCTCCACACCCCTGAGTTTCACACTCTGAAAATGAGGGCTGGTGTTACGTAACCGTGAAAAGATGCTCCTGCCGAAAATGCTGCGTCCTCACAACAGACAGACACATATGGAGTGTTAGAAGCTGCCTGTGATGCCCACGACAACCAGGCAGTGAGCTGCTGTCACCTCACGTCAGAACAGCAAGGCCCACGGGGTCCCAGAGGCAGGGGTGGCACTTAGAAAGAAGCAGGGCTCTGGAAAAAGGGACATCCCAAAGGACAAAGCTGTGCTGCCCCTTTGCTGTATGAAAATATACAAATAGCTTAAGGGGGCAACGGGGGAGAAAGGCGGAAAAAGAGAGTGAAAGACTGAGAGGGAGGGACTAGCAAGAGGGTAGAGAGAGCGGGCAGTCAGCTCCCACATGGAGCCCCTTCTGCTCCACCACCCTGGCTGTGCCACTTTTGTTCACTTTGTCTGCTGGGATGCCACATTCTTGGAGCAGGCAGCCTGGGAGGAGCCACGGGTCCCCTAAGAACTCTCTTCCAGCAGCCATGGAAGACCACCATAGGAAATTGATGGCAAATGTCCCCCTCATTCTGCCTCCTCCGTGTCCTCTGGGTTCGTAACTGGTCAAAGCATTATTGCTCTTTACTCCCTTCCTGAGAGAGGATTGTCATCCTGGCCTGGCTCTGTGCCAGAGGCTTGGGGCTTGTTAGCACAGCAAGCAAGGGCCAGGAGACCTCACCTCCTCCAAGGGCTCACCCTTCCATTCAAGGACTGCTTCCTCCCAGGGAGAGCAATGCACTGACCAGTGGCTGTCGCAGGGGACAGTTTTTCCCATCCAGCCACAATCTGCAGACAGCTGACTGCCCACCCTGGGTCCCTCATACGGCCTACGGCAAGTCCCACACATCTCCCACCGTGCTGCCTCAGACTGGCTCTCAGCCTGACCATGGGGGCCATAGCCCCATGTTCTCTTAGCTGCCACAGAAATAGGGCCCAATTCTGGGAGTGGGACAGGGATGAGATAATTTAGCTGACACATCACCCTCAAGACTAAACTCATGGTTTTCAGGGCCCACAAACATTCCTGTTTCCTGCGCTACAGGGGAGGGAACTCACCATAACTGGTTGAGAAATCTAGTTTCTGTGGAGTAAGTATCTGATCTTGACATGAACTAAAAGATGTCACAATTATAAAAGCAGCTGAGAGTCAACCCTGGACCCATCTGGGTGTGTAGCAAACACCCAAGGAAGCAGCAGAGGCCTTTGGTGGAGGCTAAGCCATCTGCATCTGGAGGGTACCTGGCCTCCTCCAGGGGACTCTGCACACACCTGCCCACCCTCTGCTAATTGGGGCCTTTCTCCCACACAGCAGGGACTCGCTTGGCCTCAGAAATGTTTTTTAGCCACCACTAACCAACACTGGTGCTGTCTCTGCAGGAAATTCCTCTTTCATCATCCCTGCTGTTGGAATAGAGGACCCCAACTCCTTCCACGTCCTCTCCCCTGTTGCCAGTCACAGCTAATTCATCTAATTTAGCTTGTGGATCAATGGGGCCAGGCTCTAAGGCTGGGCAGCCCCAGGAACGGGACCTTCTGTGTGTGTGTGAATACATGTGTGTGTGTGCGTGTGAATGTCTGTGTACACATGCATGTGTGCAGACGTGTGCATGTGTGTACATGTGTGCATGTGAGTGCATTGTGTGTGTGCAAATAAATGCATACATATGTCTGCCACACACACGTACGTGTGCCTGGCCTGCATGTGTTTGCACACGTGCATTTGGGTGTGTGCACACATGTGTATGTGTGCATTTTGGTGAATGCATGCGTCTGTGCTTGTGCATGTATGTGTGTGTTTGGGGGCCAGAGGCACAGGGATTCACATACCTGAAAGCAGAATTGTTGACACTGGGCCAGCTCCCCATTTCTCAGAGTCCTGCTATGCTGAGTACAACACCCTGTGGGTGCACTGAGTAAAGTTTTTACAACACACCTGTGTTTTCTCTTTGACTCCTACAGATGCCCAAAGCATCACCTCCAGCACCTTTCAGACCCACTCCTGGGAGTCATTCTGTGTACTAGAGAAATCTCCCTGCGGTTGGAATTCCCTAGGGCAACTCGCCTCTCTGCTAAAACTGCAGGTGCACCAGGGTTGCTTCCTGTAAGGATCACGGGTGAGTGCAGTTAGCCTGCTGACTGGAGGGGGGCAGGGATCCAGCTTCTTCCCCTCTCTCCCTGGGCCCCTCAATCTCCACTCTGCGCAGTTATTTACCATCTTGGCAGAATTTCAACATCATTGAACTGTACACAAGAAATACACAGGCTGAGTCCCGGACATCTCCGTGGCACAATTTAGTAGGTGAGTCCACATCTTTTAAACACTACTGGAGGCCACAGAAGCCACATCACCAGCTGTTACCCAGACAGTGGTCATGAGCTTTAACCTGGTGCAGAAGAAGAGGAAGCAGAGACCCTCCCACGAGGAGCAGCCGCAAGGGAGGACGACCACACATGGCCAAGCTGGTTCCCTTCCCGTCCTTCTCGTGTTGCTCCCAATGTGCCAAATGCAGCAAATGATGTCGCTAGAGCTGCAGGCATTGAGAGTCAGCGAGAGGCCACCTTAGCTCAGCGCCTCTGGGTCCTGTTTCTTCTTAGATCTCAAGTTATCAATCAATGCTGGGGCGTTCCCTGGGTAACTCCCCACATTACTACTGAGAGAGCAGAGGTAGGGAGCCCAAACCGGCACTCACAGACACACCTCCCTTTCCAGGGGCTGCGGGGACCGGCCCAGGCCCCTGATGCCCATCCCAAACCCTCCCTGCCTGCCCTCCTGCTGCCCCTCTGAAAGTAAATCTTCTAGGTCAACAGTGGCAGAACATGTGGCCTCGGTTAGAAAAACACAGCTGAGTGGCTCTCTGGGGAATCTCTGCAGAGGTCAGTGACCAGCATGACCAGACCAGGCCCTTCCGTTTTACTGGTGCTCAGTGACACCGAGCTGCTTTCTGCACTTTTTATTTTCTCTCTGTCTTAACAAGCGCCTGAGCTCAGGTTTCCCGGGCATCAGACAGAGGTGGGGCTGCACCTGGGCTTCTCACTAACTTGCTGGGTAACCGGGCAGGTGGTATCACTCCCCAAGTCTCAGTGTTCTTGTGGCAAGAGTGAGGACAGCAGCCCAGAGCTGTGGGGATTATTAGGACATGGTAAAAACCTCTTCTTCTGCACCAGGTTAAAGCTCCTGTCACGCAGTTTGACACACAGTAACACAGGGAACACACTAGCCCTCGGCATTGGTAATATTCCTCTAGGCGGGTTAAGGGCGGGGAATTCCTCCTCCATATAATCATCTGAACAAAGAAAGAGATATGCATTTTTGCTTTCTGTTTTCTCCCCCCTTTCCCTCCATCCCACCATGATGCCAGGGGGGACAGCACTGATGACTGCGTGTGGCTTTGCCGTGGCAGCGACCTCATGGAGTTGGCTTCTAAGTGTGAACAGCATCCGAGGCCCATCTTTCAGAGCTGAGAATTGGCCGCTCTCCCCGTCAGCCGGGCTCACGGTTGCCATGTATCTAATTCAGTTTAGCTAGTAATTAGTTTTGTATTACTTTACACGGTGATGTTAATACTGATTACAGGGCCTGATAACTTTAGTAATAAATACAACTCAAGGCAGAAAATTACCTTTCTTTCTTTTGATTGGGGGAGGTTGAAGTTAGCAGAATGAGAAGTAAATTGCTCTGGGAGACGAAGCAGCTGCCTCTGGTGCCGGATTTTCAGTTAGTGCCCCTGCCGCACCCCTGTGGCCTCCACCAGCCCTGTCCACACAGGGCCCAGCACATGAGCAGAGTCTGAGGCTTGCCCACGCCTCCGTGCTGGTGCCTAGACTGGCAAACAGCTCACTACACCTTGGAACCAAGTAGTCACTCTCAATAAAGCCTGAAGGCAAACAGTTGGCACTCAAGGCTGTGCCACATTCATTTACAGCTTGAACCCCACCAGGGACATCCAGGGGTGTCACATCATTGACACCAGCCCAGCCTGGGGTGTGCATTGCTCATGAGAAGAGCTCCACATTGGTCTTAAAATGAGTCGAATACCCTCAACACACGTGTCAAGCATTGGATATGAGAATCCAGGTCTCCCAGCCCTTCTCCCTACTGCGGCCAGGGCTTACTAACAGAGCAAGATGCAACCTCGGCCCCAGACTGCACATCACGCCTTCTCCAAAGCTCTCTCCAGCGCTGAGACAGAACTCTCTCCTCCACACCCTTCCACAGCACGTGGGGTACACAGTGCTTGCAGCGCTCAAACAAGCCAGCAGAGCCTCAGGTCTTCCAACAAAGCACGCTCGCCCTGGATGCCTGACTGAAGGTTTGGACCATTCAACACTTAAGTCCAGATTTGACTGAATTCAATCCAAGAAGTTGGTAGCTGAGAGAGGCTTGTCAAAGGAGAGGATGAGTGAGTGAATAGAAGAATAGGATTGGTGGTCTGTAGCTGGAAGATGATTCTACTTTAATCCTTGTTTACAAGGATAGAAGCTCATGCTCAGAGAGGTTAAGGGCCCTTCTCAAATTACCCAGCTAGTGCTTAGTGGTATTGTGGCAAGAGCAAGACAGCTCGGTTCAAGGTCATTGTTACAGACCTTCCAAGCCTGGTTCACATTATTGCATGCAAGGAACATGCTTCTCCCTAAGGCGGGGGCTGAAGGGGGCTGGGGAGAGGTCTGTAGCTCAGGGAGCCCTGCTCTGGCTCGGCTCCTGAGGGCTGAGAGATCAACCCTCAGCTCCCTGGCCAGGAAGCTCAATATGATGCCACCTCACCTTGCTTCCCACAAGGCACAAAGTAACAGCCTCTCACTGATAATCACAGAGCAAAACCATGTAAAATGTCTTTCTGTCTAAGGACAAAGTTCATCTGGCCCCACAGCCTTGCACACAGTAGGCCATCAATCAATGGCTGGCATCGGACTGAGTGCCTCATCGTAAGCAAGCTGTTAGAAGAACAGATGGCCCGGCCATGTGCTCCACTCCCCCTGCCTGTCTGCCTGAATCCTGCAAGCAGCATTTATTAAGTGCAGGTAAAATGTATACGTTTCCCACTTGTTCCCATTTTGACATATGCTGATCTATGAACACAGTGGCCCCGGAATGGTGTATCCCTGTCCTTGGAAGGACCTAAGAGCAAGAATGTGGCTATGGAGAGCAATTTACCTACAGCGGCTGTGGGAGACAAACACCAGACAGCTCGATCACCCTTCCCTGAAGCCCAGAGGTGTTTCTCCATTCACTCACAAATGAATGAAGTGCTCAGGTCACCCAACCACGAATCACATTGGGATAAAGAAAGCCAGATTCTTGGATATGGATGTCCCCAAACAGCCTTCAATTCAGCTGAGTCCCTCACCCACACCCACTCCCAACCCCAGGCTCCACCTTAGAGGCCCCTGCTAAAGGTGAGAGTCACCAGGCTCAACTCCAGTGGAGCCCACACAGGTGGACCCAGGGCAGCCAGGATCGCAGGAGCTGGGCACCATGCCAAGCCACTCTCTGACCCCTTCCTTGACTCAAAAAGTTAAGGTGATGATTTTACATAGTGAGACTTTTCTCCAAAATTCCACCACCACTGGGGCTAATTGGCCTTCAACACAAAATTCTGAAAGCATGACTTTCACGGGCTGGCCCAGGGAGGGCAGAGCTGGGAGGCAAGGGGGGAAGGTGTCTCCTGCTGAGTTGAGGGACATATTCCCCTGAGAAATCTTGAGGCTCAGCCTCTGAGGCAAACAAAGAAAACAACATCATTTCCCTGCGGGATCCCAGGGCGTCAGTGACTGGGGGCGGGGACTGACCAGGGAACTGACCAGGGTACTGAAGGCAGCCAGCTGGCCCTGTCTCCAAAGTCTAAGGGTGCAGGTGTGTGTGCCCAGGGCTGGCTGAGGTCCAAATGTCCAGCACCTTCAGCACATCTGAGCAAACATTTTCACCATTGAGACATAGCTTCTAACTGGAGTTGAACCAAAAGTTTCTCTCCAGAACAGGAGATCTTTAAAAAAAAGACATGAAAAGGAGGGCTTACAGAGAAAGGGCAACTCGTGGTCTGGGAATGGAGGCGTAAGGATACCTAGAAGGCTTAGAGGTCCCTTAGGGGCTGCCACTTCCAGAGCCATCAGAACCAGTCAGCTCTCTGCTAAGATGTCTCTCCATAAGACACAGGCAGAGCCCTGTGGGGCAGCTTGCCACTCGTGGTGACCCGTGCGGCCCTTTTCTGCAGGTTTATTCTCATCTGTGTGTGTGTGTGCACGCCCACACACGCATCTGTCCAGCCACAGTGCACAGCCACCACCCCTCGGCCAGGCCCTCCTGGAGCTGAGAAAACTTCTCTCCCGGAGGCCATGCAGAACCTCCTGGGGTGGGGGACTACCCAAGTGTCCGGCAGCACCCGGGCAGAGGGGTTCTGAGGAAGAGTGGGATGACAAAGCGCCACTGTTGGTTTGGGGTTTGGACTGCACCCCTGGGCAGAGCCAGGGAGCCAGCAAGGGCTTCCAAGCCAAACAAGGGAAGCTTGTTCCAGCGTCCCCTCTCCTGTGGTCCTTCCCTCCCATCTCCTCTCCTTTGTTTCCTCCTTTATTCCCACAGAGGGAGAGGGAGGCAGGGGTAGGGACAGGAGGGTCGGGACAGCTGGGGCAACTAAGGCTTGACACCGGCTGCCGGTCGCCCACTGCTTGGACCTGCAACTCCAAAGGGCCAGAGTCTCCCAGCTCAGAGTGTGGCACAGTGACACCGTCAAAAGGGCATTTTAATGTCACTCCTGAGCAGTGAGGCGCCAGGAGCTGTCAGATTGTTCCAGGTACCCTGATGCCAAAGCAGCCCTCTCAGCTCAGTGCTCCCAGACAGCCCTTCCCCTCCTCCCAGACCTGCCAGTCCTAAGATGCATTTTTAAAATGGAGAATACCATCCAGAGGCACGTTCTCTATTGATACATTGTTCAGGGGAAGATAAGCCTTCTTGGAATGCCCAGTGGTCCCCAGCACACACCACTGGGGCTTGTCACTCACACCTCCTGCCAGGCATGTGGCCACAGCCCCTACCCCCCACATTAAGCCAACAACGAGCCCCAGCCCACACCTGCCACCCTTTTAGGTAGGTCTTGGGTGGCAGAACTGCCACTGACTATTTTAGGGAGCTCCCAAGGGCAGCATTATGCCCAAAGGGAGGGGTGTGTGTTAGAGGGAAGGAGTTAGGTCCCTCTACCTGAGAATGCCTGGGGCTTGGCTACCACCTGGCTCTCAAGCTTCCCTCAGGTGAAAACAGCCCAAGACCCATGCTGCCTTTGAACTTAGCCGCTGTGGGGGTAGCACAGCCCCCCACTGGGCCAGGGCTGGAGGGTGCACAGTCTCCTGTCAGCCTACACCCTCCCTACACCCAGGTCGTCCCGGCACTCGGGGCCCCTCCCCAATCTCGGGGCTCGGGCGCTGGGACAGGGGGCGCGAGGTGGCGCTGAGCCTCTCCCGACTTAGCTGGGCTCCCCCGGGGCAGGCTGGGCGCCTGGCAGGGAGGAAAATGGCGTTGGATGCACGTACTTGAGTGAGTTCAGTGCCCATCAGGATGAGGAAGAGGAGGCTGAGGAGCTTCCGGGCCGGTTGCATGTCTCTCTGCCACCTCCAACGACCTGGCACACAGGGCCCTGGGTGCTGGCCGGCCGGCGGCTGCGTGGACGCGGGCGCGCTCGGGCTCCGACTCCGCGGGCTCCAGCGGCGGCGCCTGGCTCGTGTTCCCAGCGCCGGATTCAGCACCCGGAGCAGGCGGCGCGCGGGCTCTGCTGCGCGGAGCCTCCGCTCTGCATATTTATCGCGTCCCGGTTCCGGCGCGTCTGCCTCCCGGGCAGGGCTGGGCAGGGCTGGGCTGGGCGCGGGCTGCGCCCTCCTCTCCCCCTCGCCTCCTAATGGCTCCCCCGCGCGCCTGGCATTGGCGGAGCGAGGCGCGCCTTGCAGAGCACGAACGCGCGCTCGGCTGCGGTGGGTGCCAAAAGTTTGCTCGGGAAGGGGCGGGGGTGGGGGTGGCGCGAGGGACCCGCGCCTTGATCGCACGGGGAGGAGGAGGGCGTCGGCAGCCGGCGGGGAAGCAGGCTGGGACAGGATGTGACATCAAAAAGGCGGGGGAAATTGAATGGGATAGAGAACTCCATCCTGGCCACGGAGCCAGGCGGGCTCCAGGTGCCTGGGACCAGGATTGAGGGGTGGCCAATGTTGAGACTGGGCCCTGAGACAGCCCCTGGACCACAGAGGGGAGCAGGCATGACAGCTGCGGACAGGTCTAGGGTGTTAAGTCTTCTGGTCTCCAGGAGTTACAGGAGACAAAGCTGAACTGATCCTTAGAAGTCACCCTTAAGGAGGTAAACTGAGGCTCAGAGTTGGGATGAATGTTTCCAGGAGCAGGGGTCAGAGAGGAAGCCAATACTGGGATCCAGGTCATCTGTCCGGTGAGGTGGTCAGCATGGGCGACCAGGGAACCAGCGTTGGATGTGGGGTTCCTGCCCCCAGGCAGGGTATAGATGAGGGTCTGTCTGTGATCGTGGAGGTGGAAACACACATGCCTGTTAAGGATCCCTGCCCTTGTGCACTGGGTTGCGACACTACTCTGCCTGACCCAGATGTGTTGCTGGATCCAGGAACCTAGGAGAGGCGCTCTCCCCGCAGGGCAGGGAGTTTCCAGACCCCGCTGGGTCAGGCTTATCTTCCTAGCCACCACATACCCCTGGCCTAGAGACCACGTTTCAGCTGGGCTATAGGCTCCCCCTTCTTCCTTCCCAGCAGCCCCTCACCTTCTGCCCTCCTTCACATACATACTCAGAGCCTTTGACCAGGGAAGCTGGTCCCAGGGGCCACAGTTTTCTTTTAAGTTCTCCATTTGGGGGGAGAAATTCCCCAACACCTCCGTTTTCTGAGAAGACAAGGTTGCCATAGGCATCTAGATGAATCTCTGATCTGTTCCCCATTGTTTAGTTTTCAATCTTTGGAAAATAAACTCTAAAAGGAAACTGTCTGGTGGCAAGAGGCTCCAGACCCACTGACCATGGGTGGCTGAGATGCTCGGGAGAATGAGGACACCTGGTCACCCAGGGAGTTCCAGAGCAGACTAGGTTGCCCCCCTGCCCCTGTCATCATGCTGGCCAGCAGCTGGGAGGCATCCTCAGGGCACTGAGTGGAGGAGCTGGGCTTATGTACCTTGAGAGGAGAAGATGGCTCGAGTGATAGGCCCTTCACTCTCTCAGGGGCTTTGCCATGGGGACCCTGTTCTCTGAACCTCAGAACAAAACTTCCACCGGGGAAACAAGACTGGGCTCCCCAGCCCTGGAGGGGTTTAAGCAGAGAGAGTTCCTGGTGGCATGCCAGCTGGATGGCCCCTGAGGTTCTGAGACCAGATGGCTCTGGGAGAAAGCAAGGGGTGGAGATGTGGGGTGTTCCTTTTCTCTATTCCCCCAGTTTCTTTTGTTACCCCAAATGTTCTCATAGTCATAGAATGAAGGCTGTTTGTAAGCCCTGGCCTTCTGGCCTCACTGTGATCACTGAGAGAGGCAGCAGGGACTGGAGGGAACCCTCTATTTGACGCTGGAGGGGGTCGGCATCTTGTGCTGACTCTCCCAAGGAGTGACTTTGTGTGCTTTGGTTTCCATATCTGTAGAATGGGAATGAACGGATGGTGCTGGCAGTTCATGTCCATGAGGTGTTGGGACCATCAAATGCAGGAATAGTTAAAATATTTTGTAAACGCAAAAGGTCTGTATGAGAGAAAACAGGCTCAGGAAGACACAGAACACGGTCTCCCAGGGAGCTGCCGTGCCAGCCCAGCCCCCGTCCTTGAGATTTGGTTTCTGCCAGCCGGGAATAAAGACTACACTTATTACCTCAGGTGGACCGAGATCTAGGACCTGATTTTAGCAGTAGTCGTTTTTGTTTTTTAAATCATACAACCATATGGACCCAGGAATTCCCCTTGTGGGTTTACATCCAAGGGAGCTGGGGGCGAGGACTGGAGCAGATGTCCGTGCACCCCTGCCCATGTCATTCACCGGGGCCAGAGCAGAGCAGCCCAAGTGCCCACCAGCACACGATGCCCAAATGAATGTGGCCATTCACCCAACGGGCCATTAGCCACAAAAAGGAAAGACAGTAGGACGTAGGATACCACACACATGAACCTTCAGTGTGTAAAATAAGCCCGTCAAGGACAAGTACTGTGTGATTTCATGTCTTTGAGGGATGTTTAAGTTCATGGCAACAGAAAGTAGAAGGAGGCTGCTAGGGCCCCGGGGGAGGGGGGGGAGTGATTATTTCACAGGGACATGTTTGTGTTTGGAGTGATGAGAGAGTTTCAGAAATAGGCAGTGGGGATGGTTGTGCAATACAGTGGAAGTAGTTGATGTTACTAAGTCGTACATTTAAAAAAGGTTAAAGTGTTAAACTTTATGTTCTGTATATACTAGTATATAGCCATAATTTAAAAACTATAATAATGTGAAAAACCAAAAACTATTGACTTGTATACTTCCAATGAGGGAATTGTATGATATGTTAATTGTATTGATATAATTAACAAAAAACCCAGGATGCTAAGAACTCACAACATCAACAGTCCCCCAACCCAGAATCAGCCCTGTTGGTGCCAGGTGGAGTCAGAGGAGGTGACACGTACAAGGAAGATGGCGGCCTCCGAAACCACGTGGCTGAGTTCCAATCCAGACCTGCCTTTTAGGAACTGCTGTGACCCTGCTTTGGCAAGTCACCTCTCTGTGCCCCACTTATCTCCTGGGGGTGGACGATGGCAGCCCTACTGAGTGGAGGCAGGGAGCTGCAGGCAGAAAATGCCTAGAACTGTGTCTGGAACCAAATCAGACAGGCAAGATGAGCAAACACCAGTGTAAAAGATGAGATCATTCTGCCCACTCTCCACAACTTCGAAATATTACTTGAATTTAAAGAAGGAGGGAAACCAAAGCAAAACTGAGACACTGCTAACTGTAAACTCATTAATCTTCACCAGGTGAGATTCTGTTTCTTAGAAGGGACTTCTAAGGTTGAGAAGGCAAAGTCCGTGATGCCCATTGACCACGTTCCTATCCCATGTTCCCATTTTTTAACCACGTCGGCCTCTTCATGTTTTGAAAGGCTGGACAATTTTTAGTTCCTCTTCCTCTGACCTCCTCTGTCCTTGCTCTGAATTTGTGTTGCTTGTATTATTTTTAACCTGTCAGAGTTTATAATACTTATATTCATTCCTGAAGCCCTCACCCTCACTGCTGACGGATTCAGATGCTAATCTTTCTTCCCACCCCTGGCTTTCCCATCTGGAAAATCAGAAGTGCCCAGGGCAGAGGTTGCACGTGGAGGTAGGCATGGTAGGCATGGAGGTAGGCTCCTGTCAGTCTGGGGCAGCTGCCTGCCTCTTCCACACCAGCCTGGAGACCCTGAGTTGTCCCGGGAAGAGCTGTCCGGGCCCGGGGCACCCCCACCTGCCCCCTTCACTCCTGCTGCCTTCCTGATGGAACTCAGGCCAGCAGGCGCCAGAGAAGCAGCCACTTCCCTGCTGAGTTGCCTCAGGACACCAGCAAATCGATAAGCTTCGTGCTCCTTTAAGGCGAGGCTGCTTCTGCTGCTGAGCCTCATTATAATGTGACAGAGCGTTGCCAAGGCAACAGCACCAACTCTCCCCTCCTCTCTACGAATTTCCCAGCAAATGGGGCCTGAAACCCACATGAGTGGCCGAGTGGCAGAGTGGCCGCCTGTGCTCTGTGCCTTCAGGCTACCACCACCCCCCTCTTCATGTCCCTCTGAGCTGAGCAAGTGTCCTGATAGCCCCTACCCCACAACCCCCCAGCCACGGGAGACACCAACCACTGGGACACAGTGAACAGACTTACACCAAGGACTCGAGGCCGCCTTGCCTTTTCAGCTCCATGGACCGGTGCCCAGTGGCCAGCTCCTTCTGTTTGGAAGTTGGCATGGAAGGAAATGGGGGCCAGTTCCACTCCTGGGAACATGGGAGACCCCACAAGGCTAGGACCTCCTGGGGGGATGGGAATTGTTAGTCTCACTGCCTGTTGGGCCAGTGCTGAGGTCCTGCATGTCCCCTTGGAAGGAACTTGGTCCTTGGAGCCTGAGGGGCACGTGTAATGCCCACAGGTGTGTCTACAGATGTCCATCCAGGTCAGCAGTGCCAAGACCCCTCCTCGGGTCTCCCCTTCTTCACCCTCCCTCCACAGCCTTCTTCCCTGTGACCCAGCCTCAGGGTCACTCCTGCTTTCTCAGCCCCTGGCCTTTCCCATGCTCGCTCATCTTCCCAAAGGCATCCCCAGCTCCTGCTCCACCCTAGCCCTGCTCCATGTGGCTCCTCCCTGTACCTCTCTCCCCACAGGTGTCATGATTCTTGCTGCCCTGGGAACAGACAGGCTGAGCTCAGAAGGGCTTCCATGGCCTCATCACAAGACCTACCTCCCCCAGCTCAGCTTTGCTCTTCCAAAGAGCTGAATCGTCCCTTCCCTGACCCCCATGCCTCTGTGCCCAGGAGCCCCTCCCTCTGCCTCTTCCGCACCTGTTCCTTTTCTCCACAGAACTCTTCCCACCAGCCACAAACTCCACACCCATCTCACACAGAGAGGCCTCTAGCCCTTCAGTCCTGTGGCTGGCCACTGCCTTCTGTCACTGCGTCACGTCCTCTCCTGCCAGGCTCTCAGGACACCTCGCATCTGCTCTGGGCAGGCTCCCCAGGGCTACCATGTTGCCAGCCCAGCAGTCAGGACATGAACCTTCATCCAATTTGAATGAACAGCAGAGCTGGGCACACCCTCTCTGGGCCCCTCATCCCACCTCGGGCTCTCTGCTGGACCTCACCGTTTCCTACCTTCTAAAGGCTGAGATGATCCAGGACGGCAGCTGCCAGCTCCCTCTGCCAGAGTCTCCTCCAGGACACGGCGTTAACTGCCATCTCTGTTGCCCCCATTGTCCTGGGCACAGCCTCCTCCCCGAGCTCCAGGCTGATGCCCAGCTTCCTTCCCCCCTGACAGCACCCCTTGCTCACCACGATCCCCACATCTCCCTCCAGACCCGACCTGGAAAGACCAAGTCTTCTCTTCCCCCTGCTCATGCTGGAACCCCAGGAATTCTGCCTGGTGACCTGGCTTCCTTCAAAGCTCACACACAACCAACCCATCAGCATGTCGCTTGGGACAGCCTTGCACAGCCCTCAGCTGCTCATCCCATCCCCTGGTCCCTGTGGCCATCATGGTCCCGCAAAGCCTCCCCTAGGTCCCAACCCTGAAGAACCTTGTAGTAAATAGCACCCCTCCATTGTGGGGCAGCCTCTGCCCCTCTCCTGCCTGGTCTTCTGTCCTCTCTGCTCCTGGTTTGGCCCCGTCTGGCTGCCCCTCCTCATCCGGCCCTGGAACTCCTTGGGGCCCTGCCAGCTTTCCCCACCAGGCAGTTGTCCCAGCCACAGATTGATCTTTTTCCTGGCTTCATTCAGGCCTCCACTCGGATGCTATCTCCTGGGAAGCCTTCCCTGCCCCCCGATAGTGTAAAGGGGTTCACAGCTTACACATTTGGTTTGGGGCTCCAGTTGGGTAAGGGGCTTCCATTGCCGGGGGAAAGACAGAGAGAGGCAGCTTAAAGAGAGGGAGGCCCATGTCAGCATGGGACATCATAGGAGTGAGAGCCTGGGAGGAGATTCCAAGTAGAGATGCCGCGAAGGTGGAGGGCAGGGCCGTCTGCAGTCCCGAGTGAGGCCGCAGTGGACACCGTGTGCTGGGCTCCTCTGGTAAGATGTCCGTGGAGACAGGTAGACAAGATGCTGTGAGCCACTCACCCCCTCCCTGGGGAGAAGCAGGAAGTGAAGTCTGAAGATGAGGAGTGGAGGGGTGGGGGCATCCCCTATGAACCAAACCCAAGTCTAGGGCCATAGGACAGGCCAGGCCACAGAAGGCTGATGCCACTAGGATGTCCCTTGTGGGCTGCCCTCAGCTGGCACTGTGCCTTGCTGCTGGGAGGAGCTCTGGGCCCCACATGATGGCTCAGTCTCCATGTTCGGAGCCAGTGGGGAGCCCCTCCCTGCCCAAGTCCAAGCCAGGGCACCGCAGTGAATTGTTGATGTGGACTGGCCCCAGCTTAGTGGCCCCAGAGTCTTGCTTAAGAGCCCATCCTGGACCTTCAACCTGAAGGCCCCTGGGCCTCTGCACTGGGATTTGTGTTCGGGAGGCCAGCCCAGTGCCCAGGTTTCCTCCTGGTGGAGAGAGAGGGAAGGAAACCTGGATTTATTATATCATATGGATCACGGTGCTAGGCCCTCCCGTGTCAGCATGTGTGTGTTCTCACTTCATCTGTGTTTCAGCCACACCACTTCCCCCTCTTAAAGCAAGGGAATGAGGCTCAAAATGCCCCGTGCCCCGCCCAGCTGTGGCACAGCTGTGGTTCTGCTGGTTCTGGGGGCCTCCTCTTCCCACTCTGCCCACTCAGCTTGGCTCCCAGGGTTGGAGACCCCCTCTGAACTCCACCTGTGTGGCCACAAGCCATCGGGGGACAGATGCAGATTGTGAGAGAGCAGCCCCTGCTGAACAGTTTACGTGTGCCACGCCCTGAGCTGGCTTCTTGGCAGTGGTGACTCCCTGGTGGGGCGGCGCTGCCAGGCCTCACCGTCCATGCGAGGTGGAGGTGCACGGGAATGGCCGGCTCCGTTATGGGCCCAGAACTGGTGGAGGCAGTCTCACCCAGGCCCCTCAGCGCCAGGGCTGGGCCCTCTCCTCCAAGCTGGGCCTCCCCCAACCCTGATGTTCCTCCAGAGGCCTCGGTGCACAGGGAGCTTCATCTCCTCGGCCCCCCAGAGCTTTGGCTGCCTCTCAACTTGAGAGCAGAGACCCAGAGCAAACCAAAGGCTGTGGAATGTACTAGTGAAGGTCGTTGGTTTAAGAAAAAAGGCAAAAAGAAATAAGGTGAGTCCATTTTCATGGCCCTTATGAAAGGATTTTGTCAGCATCAACTCAGTGTGTTCACAATAACAACAAAAAACGGAGACGGTCTGATAATTCTGTGCCGAGCCTGTGGCCTGGGGGAGACGCCAGGGCAGCGAAGTGAGCAGGAAGCTGCTTGTCCTCGTAGCGCCTTCTCCAGAGCCTTACCCCGTTAAAATGCTCTGGTAAGGCCCAAGCAGTGGCGGGTGTGGTACCAGCAGCAAGATGGGCTGATGCCCCCACAGAAGGGCCATTCAGAGCCTCCATGGAGCTTTGGTTTCCTAAAGATGGCTCAGATTATTCCTGGCTCCAGCACCATGTTGGTGTCTGAAGTTCACGGAGAGGGCACTGGCTCAGGGGAGAGAGGAAGGGGTGGGCTCAGAACTCCGCTAAGTTCCCATGCACAGCTGGGGCTGCCCCCCATCTCACCTCTGGGAGCTGCCAGGCTTAGTGCCGGGATGTGGCGGCCCTCACGTGACCGAAATGCTCATAAACAAACAGGAGACCCAGTCTTCCTTAAGGTGCAGGATTGGGAAGCTCCAGCCGGATCTGAAGTATTTGTCTGTCAAGTGCCATTTGTGTCTTTATCTGTATCAAAGCCTCTCTCCTGCTATGCCACCTCCCTTGGGAGCATCCTGCTCAGCTTGGGGCTTGTCACCCCAGCTCCCAGTTCTGGAGACCTGCTCTGAATTCTACCCTTATAGCCAAGAGCCATTGGGGGACAGACCGGTTGTAAGAGGGCAGGCACCTGCTGAACACTTAGCTTACGACAGGCCAAGTCTTCCCAGTGGTAACTCTCTCCTTCCTTGCCACGTGAGGTGGGTGCTCCGGGTAGGTGCTGGGCTAGCAGAAGAAGAGAGGGCATTCCGGCTGGCTTGGAAATTCCATGGGGGTCCTTGTGTCTGCGCTGTTGACATGGTCCTCCTGGCTGGCTCTGGCTGCTTGTTTTTAGGGAGGCACCTCTCCTCCAGCAGGACTGTGCGACTTTGGATGGCCACTCGGCAGCCCGGGAGGCAGGTGGGCATGGGGGGGGGGCGGCAAGGAGACAGGTGGCACTGAAGCACTGGGTAGGGAATCTTCCTGTCTGAGCCATCTGCTCCTGGACTAGCCTCACCCCCAAGCTACATCTGAGTTTCACTTAGTTGAGACCTGGGGCCAGTGAGGTGGGACTGAGGTTCATTTTCTATGTGGTCAGTTAGCTGTTCTCTCTGCAGCTGCCTCTCTGGGACTCTTTCCAAGAGTGGCCAGGGACAGTCAGACCCATGGGCTCAGTAGGACTGGCTTGAGCTGCATGTGCCTCGGCCTGGATGGCCTCAGCCATCTCTTGGTGGGTCACCTTGCCCCCCCCGACTGACAATATGGAGCACCCTTTTGTGCACTGTTGGTCCCGTGTACATTTGCTTTTGTGCTGTATCCAAATCTTTTGCCTATTCTCAAATACAGTCTTTCATCAGATTGAGTTATAAAAGTTCTTCATACACATAGATTCTAAGTCTTTTCTATTTTGGCTGCAGAGTTGCAAAGGTTTTCTCCTATGTTTTCTTCTAGAAGTTTCCTGCTTGCTTTTTTGAGACAAAATCTCATTCTGCACTGGAGCCTGGAGCGTGGTGGCACAATCATAGCTCATTGGTGCCTCAAACTCCTGGGTTCAAGCAGTCCTCCTACCTCAGCCGCCCGAAGTGCTGAGATTACAGTAAGCCAATTCACCTAGCCTAGAAATTTTATAGTTTTAGCTTTAGGGTTGATGTTTATTTTACTCTGCTAGGCACACCCCATCATTCCAGCAACATTTGTTGAAAAAAACCTTCCTTTCCCATTGAAACATTGTTGCAGGTTTACCGAAAATGAACTTGACATATGCGTGGGAATGCTTCTGAACTCTCTGTTAGGTATCGTCCGTTTATATGTCTATTTTTTGCAAATGCCTCACTGTCTTGATTATTATATATTTATAATAAAATTTGAAATCAGATTAGTATAAGTCCTTCAGACATTTTTCTCTTGTTTTTCCAGGAGTGAAGAGCATACTGTGAAATCCACACACATCAGGATTAGACACCTTTAATGTTAATCACAATGTTGGTCTAATAAATCCATTCTTGGTGTATCTATTTTTCTTTATTTTTAAATTAACCTTTATAATGTCTTTTAAGTATTTCTGAAAAGCATTTTTATTGATGTGTGTGTATAGTATATACATTATATATAGTAAATACCATGTATATGCACAAATATAGCTTGATGAATTTTTCAAGCCTGTTAGGTCTAGGCTAAAGCATAAAAATACCAATTAACTCCTGGCAAATTCCTGGGCTGAAAGCCCTCAACAAAATGGAGTAAGTCTGGTTCACTCCCAAGATAGATGGGAAAGTACTCACTGACTTCTTGGTTGACTAACTCCCTGGGAAATAAACTGACTATTGCCAGACTGACCTTTAAATAATACCAGGTGGAAAGAATACTGGAACTAAGATGTATGGGAAAATATTAAAACAAAGATGTATGATGTATAGCTAACTAACCACAAAATTCTGCTTCTGTACAATGCTTGCTTGCTACCCACCCAAATGCATCTGGACAGCCTGTGTGCCAACCGGGATGCAGACCAAACCTTAAAAAACCAACTCCCTTGGCCGGGCGTTGTGGCGGGTGCCTGTGGTCCCAGCTACTTGGGAGGCGGAGGCAGGAGACTCGGCTTGAGCCCAGGAGTTGGAGGTTGCTATGAGCTGTGATGCCATGGCACTCTACCCAGGGGGATAGCTTGAGGCTCCGTCTCAAA
>CAUYQV010177000.1:0-16852 GCA_963574575.1 Galagoides demidoff | reverse complement strand
TTAGGTTGGTCAAAGGTTTATCTATTTTATTGACATTTTCAAAAAACCAACTTTTTGATTTATTGATCTGTTGTATAATCCTTTTGTTTTCAATTTCATTTAATTCTGCTCTAATTTTGGTTATTTCTTTTCTTCTGCTGGATTTGGGGTTGAAGTGTTCTTCTTTTTCCAGTTGCTTGAGATGTCCCATTAGGTTGTTAACTTCCTCTCCTTCTGTTTTCTTGAGGAAGGCTTGCAGTGCTATGAATTTTCCTCTTAAAACTGCCTTTGCAGTATCCCAAAGGTTCTGGTAACTCATGTCTTCATTATCATTTTGTTCCAAAAATTTGGTAATTTCCTTCTTGAACTCGTCTCTGACCCACCTATCATTCAGCATAAGGTTATTTAGCTTCCATGTTGGATTAAAGATTTAAACTTAAGACATGAGACTATAAAAATACTAGAAGAAAGTGTAGGGAAAACACTTGAAGAAATCGGCTTGGGCGAAAATTTTATGAGGAGGACCCCCCAGGCAATTGAAGCAACATCAAAACTACACTACTGGGACTTCATCATACTAAAAAGCTTCTGCACAGCCAAGAACACAGTGAGTAAAGCAAGCAGATAACCCTCAGAATGGGAGAAGATATTTGCTGGTTATGTCTCCAACAAAGGTTTAATAACCAGAATCCACAGAGAACTCAAATGTATTAGCAAGAAGAGAACAAGTGATCCCATCTCAGGGTGAGCAAGGGACTTGAAGAGGAACTTCTCTGAAGAAGACAGGCGCATGGCCTACAGATATATGAAAAAATGCTTATCATCCTTAATCATCAGAGAAATGCAAATTAAAACTACTTTGAGATATCATCTAACACCAGTAAGATTAGCCCGTATCACAAAATCCTAAAATCATAGATGCTGGAATGGTTGTGGAGAAAAGGGAACACTTCTACACTGTTGGTAGGATTGCAAAGTAATACGTTCCTTTTGGAAAGACATCTGGAGAACACTTAGAGAACTAAAAATAGACCTACCATTTGATTCTATAATTCCTCTACTAGGTATACATCCAGAAGACCAAAAAGCACACTACAACAAAGATATTTGCACCAGAATGTTTATTGCAACCTAATTCATAATTGGTAGGTCATGGAAGAAGCCCAAGTGGCAATCGACCCACAAATGGATCAATAAACTGTGGTATATGTATACCATGGAATACTATGCAGCCCTAAAGAAGGATGAAGACTTTACCTCCTTCATGTTTACATGGATGGAGCTGGAAAATATTCTTCTTAGCAAAGTATCTCAAGAATGGAAGAAAAAGTAGCCAATGTACTCAGCCCTACTATGAAACTACTTTATAGTTTTCCGAAAGCTATAACCCAATTAGAGCCCAAGAATATGGGGGAAGGAGAGAGGCAGGGGAAGGGGGGGGAGGATGGATGGAGGGAGGGTGATTGGTGGGATCACGTCTATGGTTCATCTTATAAGGGTACATGTGAATCTTCCTAAATGAAGAATATAAATGTCTTAACACAATAACTAAGAAAATAACACGAAGGCTATGTTAACCAGTTTGATGAAAATATTTCAAATTGTATATAAAAACAGCACACTGTACCCCATGACAGTATTAATGTACACAGCTATGATTTAATAATAAAAAAATAAAAGACAGGGCTGAGTATGGTGCCTCATGCCTGTAATGCCAACATTTTGGGAAGCCAAGATAGGAGGATCATTGGAGGGCAGGAGTTTGAGACCAGCCTGGGTAACACAGTGAGAGATCCCATCTTTACAAAAAATTTTAAAAATTAACTTGGTACAGTGGCATGTGCCTGTGGTACCAGCTATTTTTGAGGCTGAGACAGGAGGATCTCTTGAACCCAGGAGTTCAAGGCTACAGTGAACTATGATTATGCCACTGCACTCTTGCCTAGGCAATACCCTGTCTCACAAAAAGAAAAGAAAAAGATATAACTCTACTCTTTGCTTAGTGTTAAGTATGAATGGAATGTTCTAATAGAACACGGTAATAGTAGTAGTCAGACAAGTGGAGATGGTGGGGAGACAAAAATATATGTATGAAATAAATAAAATACTGAGGTATTTTAATGAAAAAACATCAATCAATGTAATCCACCATATCACCAGGCTAAGGAAGAAATGTCACATGATCTACTGGTTCAATACCACTTTATAAAATTTCCAGTAGGTTTCTCTCCACCCATAAAATTGATAAAGTAATCCTAAAATGTGTGTGGAACTAGAAAGAACGAAGACTAGCGAAACAGAAATTTAACAAAGAACAAAATGGGAGGACATTCACCTTCCAATTTCAAATTATTAGAAAGCAACTGGTGATCAAGACAGTCTGGTCTTGGCCTAGGGATAGACACATACATCAATGGATCAGAATAGAAAGACCGAAAATAAACCCTTACACTTCTGGTAAACATTATTTACAGAGGTGTAAAGTTAATTTAATAAGGAAAGAATAGTCTTTTCAACACTTGGTAATTGAAATAATTGGGTACCCACATGAAAAAAGATGAATTTAGATTGTCACACTGTACTAAATTAACTCAAAATGGATTATAGACCTAAATATAAAATCTAAAACTTTAAGAGTTTTAGCAGAAAACATAAGAGAAAATCTTTAAGATGTTGGATGAGAAAAAGATTTCTTAGATAGGACATGAAAAGCATAACCTATAAAGAAAAAAAAGGTGATAAACTGGACTTCATCAAAAGCAAAAAGGTTTGGGCTTCAAAAGGAACCATTAAGAAAATGAAAAGAAGGCCAGGCACGGTGGCTCATGCCTGTAATCCTAGCACTCTGGGAGGCCAAAGTGGGTGGATTGCTTGAGCTCACAAGTTGGAGACCAGCCTGAGCCACAGTGAGACCTCTCTAAAAATAGCCAGGTGTTGTGCCAGGCACCTGTGGTCCTAGCTACTTGGGAAGCTGAAGCAAGAGAATCACTTAAGTCCAAGAGTCTGAGGTTCCTGTGAGCTGTGATGCCACAGCACTCTACCGAGGGTGACAAAGTAAGACTCTCTCCAGAAAAAGAAAAAAGAAAATGAAAAGATGGGCTCCGCACCCATAGCACAGTGGTTACAGTGCTGGCCACATACACCGAGGCTGGTGGGTTCAAACCCAGCCCTGGCCAGCTAAAACAACAATGACAACTGCAACAAAAAAATAGCCGGGCATTGTGGCAGGCACCTGTAGTCTCAGCTACTTGGGCGGCTGAGGCAAGAGAATCGCTTAAGCCCAAGAGTTTGAGGTTGCTGTGAGCTATGATGTCATAGCACTCTACTGAGGGTGACATAATGAGACTCTGTCTCAAAAAAAAAAAAAAAAGAAAGAAAGAAAGGAAGGAAAGATGGCGCCTGTGGCTCAAAGGAGTAGGCGCCAGCCCCATATACCAGAGGTGGTGGGTTCAAACCCAGCCCCGGCCAAAAACTGCAAAAAAAAAAAAAAGAAAGGAAGGAAGAGAGAGAAAACAAAAAGATTTATGGTGGGTGCCTGTGGTCTTAGCTACTAGGGAGGCTGAGGCAGGAGGATCCCTTGTACCCAGGAGTTTGAGGTTGCAGTGAGTTATGATGCTCTCTACTCAGGGCAACAGAGTGAGACTCTGTCTAAAAAAAAAAAAAAAAGAAAGAAAGAAAAGCCAAAATAAAACACACTGTGAGAAGACATTTGCAAAACATGTATCTGATAAAGATGTGTATATAGAATATATAAAGAACACAACTCAATACAAAGAAAACAACCCAATTTTAAAATGTGCAAAAGAAAGTGTATGATCTGGGACAGCACCTCAAGGCTAAGGCCAAAGGGGAACCATAAAGCAGGGAAAAACTGGGTTGCCCCCATCCCCCTGTGCCACTAGGTCACTATGCGGCAACTCTGTGCACCCTCTGCATGGCCCCTTCTTGCCCTGTTGCAGCTCCAAGCAGACCAGGAGGGGCTGCTGGGGACAGAGCCTTGACCAGGTCAGCATTCCTGCTAGTGGCATCCTGCCAAGTGACCCTGCCTTGTCCTGGTCTTCTATGAACAGAGACTCCTTCTTGGGCACTGGAAGATGAGAAAGGTGTGCATACCTTCCAGGGTTCTTGTTAAGAGTAGAAGAATAAAGTAAATTAAATGCTTAGTGTGTAGTAGAGAAGAATTGGAAATAACCCCAATGTAGAACTTGGGTATTGGTTAAGAAACTGGAGCACATCCGCAGGGCAAGTCATACACTGCCACTAATGAAGACACATTGTCAGGTGGAAAAAGCAAATTACAAAATAATATATGCAGCAGGATCTCATTTATATAAAAACACACAAAAGCACAGATTTTTGTTTTGCTTTTCATCCTATAAGATACATTTTTAGTACTTGCACATGGAAAAATCTGGAAGGTCATCTCAGACAGTTAATTGGGAGAGAGGGAGCACACAATTGCATTGAGGAAGAGATTTTCTCTTTTATACGTTCTATACTGTTTAAATCCCTCTTTTTTTTTTTGAGACAAAGCCTCAAGCTGTCCCCCTGGGTAGAGTGCTGCGGCATCACAGCTCACAGCACCCCCCAACTCCTGGGCTCAAGTGAGTCTCCTGCCTCAGCCTCCCAAGTAGCTGGGACCAGAGGCGCCCGCCACAACGCCTGGCTATTTTTTGGTTGCAGCCGTCATTGTTGTTTGGCGGGCCCGGGCTGGGGATTCGAACCCGCCACCTTAGGTGTATATGGCTAGTGCCTTAGCCACTTGAGCCACAGGCACCAAGCCCCCCTCCTTTTTTATTACAATGGTTTGTATTACTTTTATTGTTAAGACAAAAAAACTAAAGAAAATTACAAAATCTTTTTCAAAGGGCAAAAATTTTGAAAACACATTTCACCACAGAAGATATAAAAATAAACACTTGGAAACTTACACAATGTCATAAGTTCATTAGGGAAATTCAAATTAAAACCACAATGAGATACATACGCTAAAGTAGCTATTATAAAAAAGAAAATCTAACAAATGTTGGCAAGGATGTAGAGAATCAGAAACCTTTATACATATGCCATGAATCTAAAGTGGTATAGCCACTCTGGAAAAGTTTGGCAGTTTCTTAGAAAGTTGACTATAAATTTGCCATACAACCCAGCAACGTCACTGCTAGGTATCTACCCAAAAGAAATGTGGCAAATGTTTACATAAACACTTGGACTTGAATATTCCTAACAGCATTATTCTTACTAGCTAAAAAGTAGAGACAACTCAAATGAACTGGCAAATTAACAAACAAAATGTGAATAAACTTCAGCAATGAAAAAGGAACAAAATAGTGATAAATGATACAACATGGATAAAGCTCAAAAACATTATGCTAAGTGAAAGAAGTGATAAAAAAGACCAAATATTATATTTGTGCATTGTATTCATACAACATAATGTAGGCATTTACACATTACCTACATCATGTTGGTGTGGCTCAGAGCCCCCACCCTACATTACATAGTTATAATAGCTATATAGCTAATCCAAAGCTCCCAAGCAGTCAGGCATGACACCCCAAGGGTTTAGAGATTATATCTCTGGAATCTGAGGTCAAAGGCCAGATCTTCTTTTTGGCTAAGGTTAAAATTTTTGCTGCACAGGACACCTCTGGCCTTTGGCGAAGGTTCATTCATAGCAAAATGATCCTATTTTTCTGGGCAGCTACTTGTAGTATAGTATTTATATGATGTACAATAATAATAAAAAACTAATCCATCCTACAAAGCCATTATATACATTTTATATTTGTGTACTAATTTGATTACTCTTCCCCTTTGATCTCCCTCTATTTGCACCTTATAATAACCTTGTGCTGAACTACTTAGAATAGAAATTAGCTGATGGTTGGCTAAATCCAGTTCTTCCTTAAGCCAGTCATTTTCCATTAATATTATATCTTGAGAAGGCTTTCAATTTCCCAATATATTTGACCACCAACATAAATATTATATTCTGAGCAACAATACCAGTGTTTCAGCATGTCATGGTATGGTAGTAAAGGTAACCTCCAAAATGAGAGTCAAAAGATACTGGCACATTATTGGAGATTTACTCTGTCATTAACAACTGGTCCAGTTCATCCCCCAGAGCAACACAGCTTAGGTTTGCAGTCTTTGAAACTGTCGAGTTACAAACATAGGGATTAGTCTTAGCAATATATTGGTTTCATTCTTTCAGATAATTGAGCCAAAGTCATCTCCTGCTCTCAGCCTCTCTCAGGGAACCAATGTAATAGATTTCCCTTGTTGTGTAATGCATTTATTCATTCTTTTACTCTCAGCTACCGTTCCTCTTTCTCTCTTTTTATTATTGAATTTGACCCAAACTTTTCCACCTTTGGAAGGGACATTAGGTTCAGCCACTGTGCTAGTCCAGTTTGCCAGCAGCAATATTGGTCTAGCAAATGCTTCCTCCTCAAACCACTCCCAGCCATATAGGGAATAATCATATAAGTACAAAACTCATGGGCTACCTTAACCACTAGGTTACAGTACAACTGCATTCACTGTCAACCTCATTTGCCAGATGAGGTGAAATTCCAGTCTATTACATTAGGCCCTTAGGATGTAAACATTTAAAAGTACAGTTACAATTTCTTGTTTAGGAATCATCCCTGCTTAAGTTGCGTGGAAGTCCTGGTCCTGGGACCATGGCTTCAGGTAGGGAAAAGCAGAAAGCTAAGAAATATGGAAGGAAATTGTAAAATTGAAACCATATCCACTCTCACCTCCTCTTCCTCAGATCCTTCTGAAAAGTGAAGAAATCTATCTAGTGGAGACCTTCCTTGGTCCTCCTCATGTTGATCATGAGCTCACAGTTGTGAAGATATTTAACTTAGTCCTTCATACTTCTATTTCCTCTGGTTTTAGACAAAAAAATGTTTCAATTACCTGTTCCAATTCTCTATCAAACCACTACTCTGAGGATATCTCTTTGCTCATTGTTGGACATTAAGGGTTGTTGTTAAGGACTGAATTTTGTCTCTCTTAAATTCATACGTAGAAGCTCTAACACCTGGGGTGACTGTATTTGGAAATAGAGCCTGTAATAGAGATATTTAGGGTTCAATAAGGCAGGGATTTAATCTAATAGGACTGGTATCCTTATAAGAAGAGGAAGAGACCCCAGGAATGTGAGTGCACACACAGTGAGAGGTGGCAATTGGGAAGCCAACAAAAGAGTCCTCACCAGAATACCCTCACCAGAATACAACTCTTCCAGCATCCTTTATCTTGGACTTCCAGCTTCCAGAACTGTGAGAAAATGAATCTCAATTGTTGAAACCACCCAATCTGTGGCATTCTGTTATGGCATCTGGGCAGATTAATAAAGTTGTGGAATGTAACTTGGTGGTTCAAATTGATATAATGTCGGCTGGGTATGGTGGCTCACGCCTGTAATCCTGGCACTCTGGGAGGCCAAGGTGGGTGGATAGCTTGAGCTCACAAGTTTGAGACCAGCCTGGGCAAAAGTGAGACCTGTCTATACTAAAAATAGAAAAAAAAACTGAAGCAAGAGGATCACTTGAGCCCAAGAGTTGGAAGTTGCTGTGATCTATGATGCCACAGCACTCTACCCAGGGCAACAGCTTGAGACTCTGTCTCAAAAAACAAAACTAAACAGCAGTGGCACCCGCAGCTCAGTGGGTAGGGTGCTGGCCACGTGTGTATGCAGACTGGTGGGTTCGAAACTGGCCTGGGCCTGTCAAACAACAACAACAACTGCAACAAAAAAATAGCCAGGTGTTGTGGTGGGTGCCTATAGTCCCAGCTACTTGGGAGGCTGAGGCAAGAGAATGTCTTAGGCCCAAAAGAGTTTGAGGTTGCTGTGAGCTGTGACACCATGGCACTCTACCGAGGGTGACATAGTGACACTCTGTCTCAAAAAAAAAAATTGGTATAACATCTTTGGTCTTTTTATAGTACTATAACTATGTACTACTACTAGGGATCCATAGCTCAGTCCAAACTGTCTATTCCGGTCAGGACCCATTTGTAGCCTCTCCAAATTTGCTGAAAAACATCAATATACACATCCAAGAAGCTCAATAAACTCCAAATAGAAAAACATGCAGAGACCCACACCCAGACATATCACAGTAAAAATGCTGAAAAGCAAATAGAAAGAAAAATCTTGAAAGCAAATAGAGATAAATGTCTCATCATATAGAAGAAAACACTAACAACTGATTCATCTTCCAAAACAATGAAGGCCAGAAAGCGGGGAAATGACACATTCAAAGTGCTGAAAGAAAAAAAAAGGTCAACCAAGAATATTTTGTCCAGTAAAACTATCTTTTAAAAATGAAGGGAAAGACTCAGTGCTTGTAGCTTGTAGCTCAGCCACTGGGGTTCCAGCCGCATACAGTGGAGCTGGCGGGTTCGAACCCAGCCCCGGCCAGCTAAAACAACAATGACAACTACAACCAAAAAATAGCTGGGCATTGTGGCAGGCACCTGTAGTCCCAGCAACCTGGGAGGCTAAGGCAAGAGAATTGCTTAAGCCCAAGAGTTTGAGGTTGCTGTGAGCTGTGATGCCATAGTACTCTACTGAGGGTGACATAGTGAGACTCTGTCTTAACTAAATAACTAACTAAATAAATAAATAAAATAAAAATGAAGGGAAAATAAATGCATTTCCATATAAACACTTAGCGTCTTGAATGTGTAGGCTTGTCTTTCCCAAAATCTGGAAGTTATCAGAAATTATTTCTTTGAGTAGTTTTTCAGTCATGCCTTCTTCCTCTGCTCCAGAACTCCCACGACTAATATATTTTGTTAAAGTCCCCTGAGTTCCTGAGGATCAATTCATTTTAAAACTTCTATTTTCTGTCTGTTGTTCTATTGGGCAACTCCTTTATGTATTCTTTCCTCCAATTCACTGATTTCCTTCATTTACTTTTTTCATTAAGCCCATCTTTTGAGTCTTTTATTTCGGTTATATTTTTCAGTTCTAAATTTCCATTTGGTTTTTATTTATATCTTCTATGTCTATGCTGAGACTTTCTATTTCTTTGCTGAGACTATTTTGTCATTTTTTCAATTATGTTCATAATTTTTCATCAAGGCATTTTTATTATGCCTGCTTAAAATCTTTGTCAGATAATTCTGACATCTATGACATCTTTGTCTCTGTGTGCATTGTCCTTTTCTCATTCGATTTGGTATCTTCCTAGTTTTTGGTATAAGTGATTTTTCAATGGAAAGCTGAACATTTTAGATATGTTATGAGACTCTGATTTCTATTTAAGCTTTCTCTTTCAGCTGGTTCTTTCTTTCTCTCTCTTTTCTTTTCTCTCTCTCTCTCTTTCTTTCTTTTTTCTTTATTTCTTGAGGAGGAGGTTACAGGCCTTGTTAATACCAGGATCACCACTTGGCCAGTGTTGATGACAGAGCAGGGAGACTCTTTGCTACTAATAGGTGGGACTGGGAGTTCCAAAGCCCAGTGGTCCTCTACTGAAATTTCCCTCAATGAAAGGGGTAGCGGTGCCTCCTTACTGCTGGCCAAATGGCCTCCAATGACACCACCCTGAGGGGAAAGGGAGAAGTTCCTTGGTATTGCCATGTATGAGAAAGACTCCAAGCTCCCCACATGGTCTCCACTGACACAATATGAGGGAGGGCTTGTCACCACCCACTGGGGACAAAGTTTCAGCTCCCTAGTCAATCTTTTACAGCACTGCCTTCACAGGGTTTTAGCATAATCTTACAGCCTATTGAGGGTGAAAATATAACATCCCTATCTGGCATTTTTTGTTGTGGAGGAGAGTTGGGCTTTATTTTTTCCTATGCTGTTTGGTTGTAGTAAAGCAGCTATTTACTAAAAGTTTACTGTCTTACTCGGCTGCCCATTTCCTGATCCTTTGACAAGAAAGGGTAGGCTTTTGTTGGGGCATTTTGTTTTTGCCTGGATCCACTGGTATTTATAAGTTGCCAATTTCTCCAGCATGGGGAATATGTGAGGCAAAAAGAAAACTCAGGGAACTCACCACTATGTTCTTTCTTTGGACACCAGGATCCCTAGCCAGGGCTCCCTCTTTTATTCCATCTTTCAGAGTCTTCTCAGATTTACTTTATAAACATAATTTCCAGGGTTTTTAGTTATACACAGTGGGAGAAATAGAGAAACATACATCTACTTCATTTCCCCAGCAATAAAAGTCATATAAACTCATTTGGTTCTTTTTTTATTTATCATGTTTTTACTAACTTTGTGTTCATATAGAATATGATTATAATCACTCTTTTAATTATCCTTGTCTGCTAATTCCAACATCCGTGTCAGTTATGGGATGGTTTATTGGTTTGTTGATTATTCTCATACATGTCCTGTCCTGCTTTTCTACCTCTTTGCATGCTTACTAATATTTGAATCAATGCCAGACTTTGTGATTTCTACCTTGTTGGGTGGTGACCATTTATGTGTTCCTAGAAACTGTCTTGTTCTGGGCCACAGTTAAAGTTACTTGGAAACAGTTTGACCCTTACAGGTCTTACTTTTATAATTTTTTAGGTATATCTGTGCTCAGCTTAGGACTAATTATTCCCCTCTACCAAGGCAATATCTTCCTAAGTTCTCTACCTGATGTCCTGTTTTTCTAGTCATGCTGGTGAAAGCAACCACTATTCCCAGTCCTGTGTGAGCATCAGGCATCATTTCTTCTTATCCTTTCAGATGATTCCTTTCCTGGCCACACACATACATACTGATCACTATTCTATTGAATATTCTCCTCTTGTGTGGTGTGTTATATGAACTCTAGCTACCTGTTCTCCTGAGACTCTCAGCTTGGTCTCTTCAGCTCAGGAAATTCACCAGCCTCTTCTTCCTTTCCCTCTCTGTGCAATACCCTGGAAGCTCTCTCAAGGAAGTATTCTGAAGTAATTATAGGGCTCACCTCATTTGTTTCCCTTTTCTCAGGGATCACTGATATCCAGCATCTTGAAAACCATCTTTTTCATGTATTTTGTCTGATATTTTGTTCCAAGCAGGATTTTAACTCTAATCCCTGTGACTCAATCTTGGCTGAAATAAGTCATAGGCAGGAGTTTATAAATGTGGAGATCTGTCAGTGGAGGTCATCAATTAGAGATATATCTAGGTTGGAGTGATTTTTATTAATGGGGGCTATTGCCACTTGGATTTGTTAGAGACAAGTATGACAATAAACTTGTATCTATGAATGGATAGCGTCTATCAAGTGTTCATCAGTGTGATATATGTTGAACAGTAAGCATTTAAGAAAGAGGAGATATGTCAATGTAGGCTATCGATGATAGATATTCTCCAGTAGGAGAAAAATTATGAATATGATTAACTGGGATTTCCGATGTAAAAAATTCCAATGGCTGTATTTGCAAATCAGGAGTTTTTTTTTTTAATTGGGCTGTCAATAAGAGCTACGCCCATCAGTGAGTATTTGAGAATAGAAGTTTGCCACTAGTGACCATCAGTGAAGTTACACTGGGTGGAGGGAGTATTTGTGAATATAGATCCTGGTCACTGTGAAACCACCTATGAGAGATATATTGACAAGTGGATATATGACCGAGGAGACGCATAATAGGTGCTATTGATGGGTATATACCAACAGAAGATATTTATGATGGGTATATTTCTAAACTGAGCTGGCCAATAGAAGATACACCAATAAGCAAGTATTTTAAAAATAAGGAAATTTGTTATCAAAAGTCATAAATGTGTTTTACCATTGGGTGACCATTTAAGAATAGAGATTTTTCAATAGGGAAGCATCAATGGAGTAAGTATTTGCTATGATCTGAAAGTTTGTATCCCCTCAAATTCATAAGGAGGTAGGGACTTTGGGAGGTGATTAGGTAATGAGGGCAAAGTTTTTTTGTTTGTTTTTTTTTGAGATGGAGCCTCAAGCTATCTCCCTGGGTAGAGTGCCATGGCATCACAGCTCATAGCAACCTCCAACTCCTGGGCTCAAGCGAGTCTCCTGCCTCCGCCTCCCAAGTAGCTGGGACCACAGGCGTCCGTCACAATGCCCGGCCATTTTTTGGTTGCAGCCATCATTGTTGTTTGGCGGGCCCGGGCTGGGGATTCGAACCCGCCACCTTAGTTGTACGTGGTTGGCGCCTTAGCCGATTGAGCCACAGGCGCCGAGCTGAGGGCAAAGTTTTAATGATGGGATTAGTGCCTTTTAGAAGGAGGCCCCAGAGAGCTGCCTTCCCCTTCTATCATGTGCAGACATGGTGAGAAGTTGCTAGGAAATGGGCCCTCACTTACTGGACAATGAATCTGCTGGTGGCTTGATCTTGAACTTCCTAGATTCCAGAATTGTAAAGAATAGGTTTCTGCTATTTATAAGCTACCTAGTTTTTGGTATTTTGTTATAGCAGCCCAAACAGACTAAGATAGTATTATAGGGGGATTTTTTTTTTTTTGAGACAGAGCCTCAAGCTATTGCCCTGGGTAGAATGCTGTGGCATCACAGCTCATAGCAACTTCAAACTCTTGGGCTTAAGTGATTCTCTTGCCTCAGCCTCCTGAGTAGCTGGGACTACAGGCGCCCGCCACAGCGCCCGGCTAATTTTGGTTGTAGTTGTCATTGTTTGGCAGGCCCAGGCCAGATTTGAGCCCGCCAGCTCTGGTGTACGCGGCTGGTGCCTTAGCTGCTTGAACTATGGGCGCCACCCTATAGGGGGAATTTTTAAAAGAGACAGTTTTCAACAGGAATTGCAAATAAGAAATTTGCCAATAGGCCAGTTATGGTGGTGAGTGCCTATTCAGGAGGCTGAAGTGGAAAGATTGCTTGAGCCCAGGAGTTCTGGGCTGTAGTACACTATGCCAGCTGAGGGTCTGCACTAAGTTCAGTGTCAATATGGTGACCTCCTGGGAGCAGGAGACCACCTGATTGAGTGTTTATTAAGCGGTGAACCACCTAAGGTCAAAAATATAGCAATTGAAAACACCCATGCTGATCCATAGTGGAATCAGACCTGTGAATAGCCACTGCACTACAGCCTGGGCAATACAATGAGACCCTGTCTTTATAAGAAAAAAATAGTTAAAAAAAATATGTAAGACCTCATGTGGTGGCTCATGCCTGTAATCCTAGCACTCTGGGAGGCCAAGGTGGGAGGATTGCTTGAGCTCAAGAGTTTGAGGCCAGCCTGAGTGAGACTGAGACCTCATCCCTACTAAAAATAGAAAAATCAGCTGGGCATTGTGGCAGGTACCTGTAGTCCCAGCTACTCTGGAAGCTGAGGAGGATCACTTGAACCCAGGACATTGAAGTTGCTGTGAGCTATACTGATGTCACTGCACTCTACCCAGGGCAAGAGACCAAGACGCTTTCAAAAAAAAATATGCCAATCGGTGTTTATGAATAAGATTTATCAATGGGAGACCCTACAGGTGATATGTCAATGGTGTTTATTTCTAAATGGGGATATTTGTCAAGAATGGTCATATATAGAATTTTTTTTTTCGAGACAGAGTTTCACTTTGTTGCCCTTGGTAGAGTGCCGTGGTGTCACAGCTCACAGCAACCTCCAGCACCTCCAGCTCTTGGGCTTAGGTGATTCTCTTGCCTCAGCCTCCCGAGTAGCTGGGACTACAGGCACCCGCCACTATGCCAGGCTATTTTTTGTTGTAGCTTGGCCAGGGCCAGGTTTGAACCCATCACCCTTAGTATATAGGGTTGGCACCCTACTCACTGAGCCACAGGCACCACCCAAGAAGGGTTATATATAGAATGTTTGGATGGATATTTTTGAATAAGGTGTTTTCCTCCAACAGGTTCATGAATAAAAGATTTGCCAACGAGTAGGTATCTATGAAAAGAGAAATTCGCCAATGGAGGCCCTCAATGGGGACATGTCAGTGGGATATCCATGAAAAATGAGATAGCTCAAAAATGGCTACAATAGGCAGAATTCTAAAAATGACTCTCCAATATCTTTTACCCTCACATAAACTCTTTGAATGTAGGCAGAAGCTGTGAATATGATGGGCTATTACTCTGTGATTATATTACCTTATATAGTGAAAAGGATCTTGCAGATATAATTAAGGTTACTAATCAATTGACTTTAAAATAAGGTGATTATTTGGGCGAGCCTAATTTAAGTACATGAGCCCTTCAAGAAAGCAGTTTTCTCTGGCTGATGGCAGAACAGGAAGTCAGAGAGATTGGAAGTATGAGAAGCATTTGACACATCCCAGCTGGCTTTAAAAATGAGGAGGCCCATGTGGTGAGGAATGCAGTTGACCTCTAGGAGCAGAAAGCAGCCACTGGCTGACAGCCAGGAAGGGAATGGAGGCCTCAGTCTTACAACCACAAAGAACTGAATTCTGCTAATAACCTGAATTAGGTTAAAAGTGGCTTCTTGGGCAGCACCTGTGGCTCAAAGGGGTAGGGCGCTGGTCCCACGTGCTGGAGGTGGTGGGTTCAAACCCAGCCCCAGCCAAAAACTGCAAAAAAAAAAAAGGTAAAAGTGGCTTCTTCCCAAGAACCTCCCGGTAAGAGCCCAGTGCAGCCAACACTTGGACTTTGACCTTGTGAGACCATGAAGCAGAGAACCCAGCCAACCCTGTCTGGATTTCTGACCTATCATACTGTGAGCTATACTAAATGGATACTGTTTTAAGCTGCTAAATTTGTCATAATTTGCTATACAGTGATAGAAAACTAATATAGTAGTATTTGCCAGTTGAGCACTTGTGAAAAAGGGCACATGCCACACTGAAGAGAGGGGACATTTCAAAGGAATTATTTACTAAAGGCTGGGGAATTTGTCATGTGTAGTCTTTTTTTTTTTCTTCCGGGGCTGGGTTTGAACCTGCCAACTTTGTCATATGGGGCTGGTGCCCACTCCTTTCAAACACAGGCACCACCCTGTCATGTGTAGTCTTAACGACAGCAGATATTTCTAAACCTGGGGATTTGTCCAGCGAGGAATGCATAGTGGGGAACTGTTGTAGGTTGAATTGTGCCCCCTCTAAAGATGTGTTGAACTCCTAACTGTTGGTACTTTAGAATGTGACTCTATTCGGAAATAAGAACAGGGAAGTACTGGTGTTAGTTAGTGAGGAGATTTGCACACTAGAAATTAGTGTACATGCCTCACAATAAGGAAAACACTACACGGCAGTGCCTGTGGCTCAAAGTAGTAGAGTGCCGGCCCCATATGCCAGAAGTGGAGGGTTCAAACCCAGCCCCGGCCAAAAACTGCAAAAAAAAAAGAAAACACTACAAATGAGCACATTGTATTTGTGCCATCTTTGGGAGAGATTGTCAGAATGAGTTAAAGTTGCCAAGTGCATGAAATTATTGCTACTAATATAATACATTATTTTCAATATTGTAAATGTCATTCCTAATATTAAATATTTATAATATTACAAATATTACTGATAAAATATATGACTAAGTTATAAATTATATTTACTATTATGGGCAGTCCCTTCATTATGAACAAGATAGGTTCTGTAGGTTTGTTCTTAAGTTGAATTCATATGTAAGTTGGAACAGATACATTTACCCATTACCTGTAATAGCCTGTTTGTAAGTGTGAGTCATCATGTGTTTGTAACTCAGGGACTTACTAGAATAGACTCCATTTGTAAGTGTGAGTTGTAAATAAGACGGATATAACCCAGGGACTGCCTGTACTAATAATAACTGATACTTATGGAGAGCTGGCTATGTGCCTAGCACTATTCTAAGCACTTTGCATATATGAGTTCATTGTCACTGTGAGTTAGGCATTATTTTTATCTCTGTTTTACAGATGCAGAAAATAAGGCATAGAGGGATAATATAATTTCCTAAGAACACATAGTTGGGACAAAGCAAGGGCAAGACTTCCCCCCAAATTTTAAGCAGGCACTAAATAAAATTTTTTCCTAAAAATAACATTACAAGGGCAGGGTGCAGTGGCTCTCACCTGTAATCCTAGCACTCTGGGAGACTGAGGCAGGTAGATCTCCTGAGCTCAGGAGTTCAAGACTGGTCTAAGCAAGAGCAAGACCCATCTCTACTAAAAATAGAAAAACAAATTAGCCAGGTGTAGTGGCACAAGCCTATAGTCCCAGCTACTTAGGAGACTGAAGCAAGAGGATTGTTTGAGCGCAAGAGTTTGAGGTTGCTGTGAGCTATGATGCCAAGGCATTCTACCCAGGGCAACAGAGTGAGACTGTCTCAAAACAACAAGAACAACAACGAACATTACAAGGGTTCAATTTTTAAAAATACTGACCTACTTCAAATCTTTATTTTTGTATATTTTTTATAGGGCTTTATTTATATGTATTATAATTCACACATGTACAAAAAATTACCTATTTAACATGACAATTAAATTAGCTTTAGTACATTCACAGAGTTGTGCAACTATCACAATAGAATTTTAGAATATTCTCATCATCCCCTAGAGACCGTGTAGCAGTCAGTCTCCATTTCTCCTGCCTCCCCCTACTCTAGTCCTTGACAACCACTAGTTTACCTTTTGTCTCCACAGTTTTGCCTCTTCTGGACATTTTACACAAATGGAATCAGATGTGTTTTTCTGACTGGCTTCTTTCATTTAACATGGTTTCCAAGTTAGGGTGACCAGATTTTAACATTGGTAAAGAGGGACAACATGGCAGGGTGTGGGGGGAAGGGGGCGGGGCAGGGGCAGGAGACGGGGCAGGGGCAGGAGACCGGGCAGGGGACCAGGCAGGGGACCGGGCAGGGCAGGGCCTGACAACAATGCAAACTTTGATAAGCAGTTCTCAATAATCACTTCTCAACAATTATTTGTTATTATTACAGTTTAACATTATAAAATTAACAAAAATATTATAAAACTCATATCC
>CAUYQV010176999.1:0-22480 GCA_963574575.1 Galagoides demidoff | reverse complement strand
CAGCCACGTACACCTAAGGTGGCGGGTTCGAATCCCCAGCCCTGCCCGCCAAACAGCAATGATGGCTGCAACCAAAAAATGGCCGGGCATTGTGGTGGGCGCCTGTGGTCCCAGCTACTTGGGAGGCAGAGGCAGGAGACTCGCTTGAGCCCAGGAGTTGGAGGTTGCTATGAGCTGTGATGCCATGGCACTCTACCCAAGGGGGGATAGCTTGAGGCTCTGTCTCAAAAAAAAAAAAAAAAAAAAAGACACAAATACCAACATTTAAATCTTTATAATTTTAGCTGTCAGTGCAATTGCTTAAGTAACCACATTTAAGGTAGTCCTGCCTTCAAATATGAAAATTTAAATGGTGAAATAAATTTTGAGCTACAAGCTAACTTTTTACATTGTCTACCATACTAACTGGAAAAAAAATAAATATCTACATTTTATTTCTGAATCTTTCGGAAGCATCTTAATAGTGAGCTCACTTTTTAGAAAATCTGAATAAATAATTCACTTCCTCAGTTAGTTTTTTGGTTCTGGTGAGAATCCAAAATAACAGTTATCTATTTCATTAAAATAATTAATAACATCAATGTCTGCCAGAACATTAACAGTGAACCTGGCCTCCTCACCCGCTGCTGACCATGTCGATATTACAGTGGTATAATTTCACCTCATACTCACCATTTTACATGCAATATAAAGCTCTTCATTTATAGTTCTGAGAAAACTAGGCTTTTCAGAAACCTCAACAATTTTTAAAAGCAGATAAATATTTCACTCTTTAGAAAGAACACTAAAAAATTTAGTAAGTGATTAGTGCATGAAGGAATTAAAAAATATGAGTTTTTTTATGCATTCTCTCTTAAATCCTCTCAGTTTTATACCAACACACACACAGAATGAGCTATGTGGACAGAGCCCTTAAGTATGACTGTGTGGTTTCTTTCTTAAACATTCAGAACCATAAGGACTCAGCTTATTTGCCCACAATCACATAACCAGTGACCGGGAAAGCCAGAGGCAGATCCATGACTCCTGGCTCCAGTATTTTCCATTATACAAAGTCACCTGCTCATCAAATGTCAAGTAATTTAACTGATTCATAAAGATATATACATCTATTCCTATTTCTGTGTGCATTCCCTGAACAGAACTGAGATCTGTCTTGTAGGTGACAAACTTACTAATGAGTTTACGAAATTAAAAAAAAACAACACACTTACTTTTCCTTCAGTTAATGTACATATACTTTTTATATGAAAAAATGAAATTCCTTTTAATAAAATGTTTAATAATAACTGAAATATCACAGGTGTTATAAAGACTAAGAAGAAAAGATCTAGACTTTTTTTTAAAAGGAAGCAGGTCTGCCTAAAAATATAGTAGAACCTCCATCGTTGACCACATCCTTACATTGACCATCTCCTTAAGTTGACCTAATTTTCACAGACCAGATATATACTACATGTACATTATCAGTATAGCAGACCTAGTTACTTACATTGACCACCTTCAGTGTTAACCAGTTTGTTACAGTCCCTTGGGTGATTATACTACCCTTCCCTATTAAGAGATCAAGTGTTTATAGCCCAGGAGCAGCGGCTCACACCTATAATCCAAGCACTCTGACAGGCTGAGGCAGGTGGATTGCTTAAGCTCACAAGTTCAAAACCAACCTAAGCCACAGCCAGACCCCATCTCTAAAAATAGCCAGGTGTTGTGGCGAGCACCTGCAGTCCCAGGTACTTAGGAGACTGAGGCAAGAGAATTGCTTGAGCCCAAGAGTTTGAGGTTGCTGTGAGCTATGAAGCCATGGCACTATACTGAGGGTGACAAAATCAGACTCTTGCCTCAAAAAAAAGAAAAGGAAAGAAAGAAATCAAGTGTTTGATAGGTTAGCATAAGTGCTTAAATCTACATTATTCTAAAATGCTAAAATAAAGTATGCAGACTGAGGTTTACACCCAAAGCATTTTCTCATCTAAACTGAACATCAAAGAAAAATATCTCTATAACGATGTAATTTTCTGAACATGTAGGGATCATTAATTGGGAGATACTTAAGATAATTACTGTTTTACAGACTACAACTAATATAATTACCAAGAAACTACAGTTGGCTTATGGGTAAGATTTCATGTTTAAGAGAAGGAAAAAAACACTATAGTAAAACTGACTTAGATGTAAGGGCAATAAAGAGCAAAGTGTTCAGCACAACTCTGAATGGTCACTTGATTTTTTTATTTACATTAAATTATTAGCTATGCACAGCCTTGCTTTTAGGACAAAAAGAAAATTTAATTTACAAAAATTGTATAACATATTTTTTAAAGTTATTATGTGTACCTACCACTTGCATACCTTTAAAGGGTATAGGTGATGTTTTGATACAGGCATACAATGTGAATTAATCAAATCAGGGTGTTTGGGGTATCTACAGCCTCAGGCATTTATCATTTGTGTTAGGAACATCTCAATAAGTTAGTTATACCCTAACTTACTCTTGATTATAGCCACTTTGTTGTGCTATCACATATTGCTTATTCTTTTTTTGTACCAATTAACATCACCCCTTAATCCCCACAATTACTACTTTTCCCAGCCTTATTCCACTGTCTGTCTCCATGAGATCAATTGATTTTAATATTTAGTTCCCACATAAGACTGAGAATATATGAGATCTGTCTTTCTATGCTTGGGTTATTTCACTTAACTTATTTCCTCCCGTTCCACACATGTTGTTGTAAAAGACAATATTTCATTTTCTTGTGGCTATTTAATATTCTATTGTGTGTATGTTCCACAATTTGTCCATTCATCCGTTGATGAACACTTATGTTGATTCTAAATCTTGGCTAGTGTGAATAGTACTGCAATAAATATGGGAGTGCAGATATTTTTTGGATGCATTAATCCCCTTTCCTTTGGATATATACCAAGCAGTGGAATTGTTGGGTCATTTGGTAGTTTGCTTTTTAGATTTTTGAAGAACCTCCATACTGTTCTCCAGAGTTATTGCACTAATTTACATTCTCACCCAACAGTGTACAAGGGTTCAGCTTTCTCCACATCTTTGCCAACATTTGTTATTGCTGGTATCATTTTGATGAAAGCTATTTTAACTGGGGTGAGATGATATCTCCTTGTAGTTTTGATTTGCATTTCTCTGATGACTAATGATGCTGAGAATTTTTTCATATCCCTGTTGGCCATTTGTATGTTTTCTTTTGAGAAATGTCTATTCTGATCCTTTGCCCATTTTTAATTGGATCATTTGATCTGTTTCCATTGAATTATTATTCTCCTCACATATTCTACTTGTTAATTAATCCCTGGTCAGATGGGTAGTTTCGAAATATTTTCTCCCATTCTGTGGGTTGTCTCTTCTTTGTTGTTTGCTTCCTTTGCTATGCAGACACATTTTAGCTTGATGTGATCACTCTGTTCAATTTCACTTGGTTGTCTGTGTTGTTGGGGTATTATTCACTGCTATTACCAATGTCCTGAAGCATTTCACCAATGTTTTCTCTTAGGAGTTTTATAGCCACAGGTCTCAGATTGAAGTCTTTCATCCATTTTGATTTATGTTTGTACATCATTCTTCTGCACATAAATATCCAGTTTTCTCAGCACCATTTATTGAAGAGTCTATCCTTTCCCCATGGTATGTTCTTGCTATCTCTGTCAAAGATAAACTTACTACAGATGTACAGATTTATTTCTAGACGCTAGTCTGTTCCATTGGTCTATGTGTCTGTCTTTATGCCAGCACTACGCTGCTTGGGTCACCACAGCTATACAGTAAAATTTGAAGTCAGATAATGTGATTCCTCCAGTTTTATTTTTTTTGCTCAGCATGGCTTTAGCTATTCTGGGCCTTTTGAGGTTCCATATAAATTTTAGTTTTTTTCTTTTTTTTTTTTTACTTCATTTACCTTTAGCTATTTCATAAATGCAACAAAAAGAAACTGTAAATTTGTAATGAAACTTAGAAAAATTTATTTTCCCATAAAAAAATATGGAGTATTTCATGAATTTGCATGTCATCCCAAGGGCCATACTAATCTTCTCTGTATCATTCCATTTTTAGTATATGCGCAGCTCAAGCAGGTACTAGGATTTTTTGTTAATTTCTGTTAAGACTGTCATTGTTATTTTGATGGGAAGTACACCAAATATTAATCCTTCCGATCCATGAGCACAGAAAATCCTTCCATTTTTTTATGCCCTCTTCAAGTTCTTCATCAATGTTTTAATAGTTTTCTTTATAGTGATCTTTTCACTTTTTGATTAAATTTATTCATATTTTATTTGTAGCTACTGTAAATGGGATTACTTTCTTGGTTTATTTTTCAGATTGTTTACTACTGGCATATAGAAAACAATGTATACTACCAAAGTAGAAATGGGGATAAAATACAATTTTTATTTTTTAAAGAATCTTAGCTTCTTATTACATGACTATTAGAAATCATGATTCCTTTTAGCAACCTGTTGATAAAATATATGCTTGTTTATATAGATTTAATAATTATTTCCTGAATGTGACATGTCCTTTAAGACTTCAGAAACACCACTAAGCCCCAAAAATGACCCATGAAAGGAAAAAAACTAGGAAATTCTCTAGGGCTGTCAAATGCTATGAAAAAAAGATTATAAAGGTATGTGCATATACGTGTGACAAGGGTGTGCACATGCATGAAAACGTGCAAACATATAAAACTTTGAAGCGTTTAAAATCAAAATTATAAATTCATTCTAAATGGATTTTGTAGATTTTTGAGTAAAGTTCAGTATAATACATTGCATTATGGCAAGTCTGAAGTTCAAATTTAAAATAAGAAAGTAAAACCAAATTCATGCAAAAGATGCAAACTTTCCTACACAGTATCCCTGTGCAGTTGGCAAAGAAGTCAAAGTCAAATATGGGCTAGATCTCAAAATACACAAAATACCACTACATCGTCCATGGAAAATCTGGATAATGGCAAGTTTCTACATTTTGCTCACCTAATAAATCAAGATGCCCACAGATTTCAAGATATTCTTAAGAGACTTTTTTTCCCTACTGGTTTAACAATTAGGTTTTTCACTTCATAGAATTCTCTATGCTAGAAATCTATTAATATAATGATTTACATTTTTTTGCCTTAAGAGCACAAGACTACTCGCTCGCTCTATGACCTTGAACATGATAGTGACTTCTTAGTTTTCTCATCTAGCAAGATCTACAATCTATCTATACATGTTACATTAAACTCAAGCTTACCACAGCTAAGCTCTTCAAACTAGCTCCGAAATTCTTTTTTTTACAATTTGAGAGTAGATACAGATAAAGTTTTCATTCATTGCAATTTAAAAAAAAATCTTAAATCCTAACATCCTAAAGTTGTGACATAAAACAAAACTAACAGAAAACCTCACCATCCCCAAATACGACCTGTTTTTATTGCTAAAGGTATTTTTAGATAGAGGAGTTACACCTAGTCAGATATGGAAGGGTGAATTGAGGAGTTTGGTCAAAAATCTGTCCTCTAAAATGAGTAATAGTTCAATATCTCTATTTCCAAAGCCCTGAGAATAGAAAAGAAGAAAGAAAGGCGAGAGAGGAAAAGAGAGGGAAAGGGAAGGGGGACAGAGAAAGAAGGGAAAGAAAAGAAAGGCTTGGCGCCTGTGGCTCAATCGGCTAAGGTGCCAGCCACATCTAAGGTGGCAGGTTCGAATCCCCAGCCCGGGCCCGCCAAACAACACTGATGGCTGCAACCAAAAAACATAGCCAGGCGTTGTGGCAGGCGCCTGTAGTGCCAGCTACTTGGGAGGCAGAGGCAGGAGACTCGCTTGAGCCCAGGAGTTGGAGATTGCTATGAGCTGTGATGCCATGGCACTCTACCCAGCGGGATAGCTTGAGGCTCTGTCTCAAAAAAAAAAAAAAAAAAGAAAAGAAGAACATAAGGAGAGACAGGAAGGGGAAGGTTAAGGCCTATTTCAGGACATGATATGCAGAAGAGAAAAAATATGTAATAACCTAGGGAGTCCCAGAGAATTCTTCAGTTTTAAGAATGGAATAAAATAAAGTGGTCCCCCAAAAGGTTTATCTTCGGTCATGTTGGAATAAAGAAAATGGGGTATGGAAGATAAAGGGAAAAAAAGAAAAATTAAAAATTACAGTTTTAGATTTCTTGACAAAATTGGACTATTCAGCTTAAACTGCATGATACTTTTCATCAGAGTTCCTTGTCCTGATTGTTTCCATCTTACTCTTCCAAGACAGTTGGGAACTTAAATTTTATATTATACAAAAACTAATAGCTTCAGTTTCTATTAAAGTGAAGAAAAGAAGAAAAAAATTTCAAAAGAAGAGAAATAAATAGGCAAGCACCTAAATTTATGTGTATATAAATCATTTTTGGCTTACTGGAATGATTTCCATTAGTTCCTTTTAATCCCAGCATAATATAACCAAAAACCATACATCAGAGTAAAATGAAGCCATGGAACTATACTTATGCTTCTAACAAAGATGAAACTTTAAACTATTTACCTCCTTGACTATCTGTACAGGCTTAGCCAAAAAAGCCAACAAGATTCTAAGAAGATTTTCTTAAATTTAAAATATAGACACACACCTACAATGTACATATTCAGGATCATATTTGAAATCAGAAGTAATCCACTGCTTACCCAGTCATCACATAAACCTTCTTTTATAGGTCAACAACTGCAATCAAAATAGATAACATATTTCACTGTAAATCAATAATTATATTTCACGATTTATGCTCACTTCACAAACTTTTACTAAAGAAGAGCTTTGAAGTGTAAGTAGCAATCAAACATATTATTAATATTTCCCTCTATAAATGAGCAAAAATTTAGGAACAGAACTCAATCCGGGCAAGGGCTACTTTTGAAGTTGTCACCACTGAAGTAAAGGATGTTTGAAGGCACACACTATATATTACTTATCTTTATACATAAAATTCTTAGCACAATGTCTAATATAGTAGGTGTTGAAATGGGTTATTTGATTCATCAAATGAAATATGATGGATCAAATTGTTCCATTATGGAACAAGAACAATAAAAATGTTCTTCCCTTTGACTCAATAATTCCATTTACAAGAAACCATCTTAGAGAAAAAGACCCGAATAAATACTTGGATAAACAAGGATATTCAATGAAGTTATATTTTTAACTTGAAAAATGGAAAATAATCTCAACGTTAAAAGTTAAGGAAATGGAAAGTAAAATTATGGTTCACACATCTAATAGTATACAGTCACAACGAATTCTCTGTGAAAAGATTTTGATGAAACAAGAAAGCACTCAAGAGAATATGTTAAGGAAAATGTTCCACAAAATTGCTTAATCCCAATGGGTTTTCAAGTGCACTAAAAAAAAATACTAAATGTACATAAACGCTAAAAGTGTTTTTTGCTACTTTTCCATACTGGCATATATGTTTGTTTAAAAATGTAAATTAAAACAATAATGCTTTGTTATTTCTGTTATTTTTCATGATTACTGTTAATTAACAGAGGGTTCTGGGCAGTAAAATAAACTCATTCTTTTTGTCAAAATTAAACAATACATCATCATGAGATCTCTGCTCATATCTGGGATGGCTCCTAGATTAATATGGATAAATCTTAAACTTTGAAAATTACTTATTAGTTAAGTATCAAAGAAATAAAAGCAACTCTGAAGGCAAATACCCTTCGGATTTTTCTTTCATCCTTTCACATTTGACTTACAGACTCTTTTCCATTATTGCATCACTGATATTTGTTCACAATGTAAAAAAACACATTATTAGAATCTTCTTCTCTAAACATAAAAGCCTTAAAAGAAGAAGCTCTTTTAATCTGCTAGATGCTTTAGTGGAATCCCAGATCATATTAACTTAGAACTTCCTACCAACCTATTCTACAGTAATTCTGAAAGAATTTAGTTGGAATGGATATAGTCATCTCTTGGTATCTGTTGGAGATAAATTTCAGGACCCTATCCAGATACCAAAATCCATACACACTCAAGTTCTTTGTATAAAACAATATAGTATTTACAAATAACTTAAGCACATACATCCTCCCACACATACATCCTGCTATATATTTTAAATAATATCTAGATTACTTACAATACCTAATACAACGCAGATGTTATTTAAATGATTGTTATACTGTATTGTTTACGAAATAATGACAAGGAAAAAACCATCTTTTTTTTCTCAAGTAATTTTGACCCACAGTTGATTAAATCTATGAAGGTAGAATCTATGGATATATAGGGCTGACTGTACATACTCAACACAAACTAAATTTCATAATCAGGATTTTCCCGCCAAAACATTCAACTACATTTGGTGTAGGGCTATACATTATCGTAACATACATGTGATCAACAACTAGTTGACGGAAAGCTTACCTCTCTTATTTTATTATTAATTTTTCTAACATAGCAATTCTAAATCAAATCATGAAACCACCCAGGAGCAGCAGAAAAGCTATCACTTTACCATTTCTCAATCTGTTTCCTAGCCTAAGCTAAGATATAAATCATCGCTTCAGACTAATACAAAGCCTTGGTCTTAACAGAACTGCTACAAAATCAGCATGCCAAACTTTTATTGGAAATGAGTGTTTGGGGGTAGAGGGTGAAGACAGAGGAACCAGAACTGGACTCTGCAGCCAAACTGCCTGAGCTCAAATCCTGGCTCTACCACTTAGCAGGTATGTGGCCTCAGGGCAAGGGGTTGTTATACCTGTCTGCGCCTCCATCTGTTAAAAGAGACAACAGTAGTAACTCAGAGTTGCTATAGGAATTAAATGACTTGTATTACACAATACCAAATTTCTGTAGCATTATTAAAGAGATGCAAATCCAACAGCACTATTTTATTCTAACTAGAATAGACTACAAAATGTGGCTGGGGCAAGTGGAAAAAATCAAAAGAAAAAAGAACTCTTTCCACTCCACCACTAGCAATTTAGCTTCCTCATCATTTCCTCAAATCCCAGTGTTGCTCTTTCATCTTTGTCATCTGAAGTGAAAAATGAAAGCATAAGTTAATAAACCTAAGTAAAGCGCAGTTATTGTCCAAATTTCTGGATTAGTCAATGTTTACCAGGAAATCACAGACAGCTCAATGAGGGAAAACATAAGTAAACAATTACAACAGCATGCTACAGCCAATCTTCTGAAAAGGCTATTGTCTTTTGGTGGCTCAACTTACTGATTTCTCACTCAGTCTACAAATCCCAGCATGTAATAAGGTGCCTGCCTCCTCCATTCCCATGAAAATGCTCTGACAGAGTCCCACTGATGTCAGCAATGAATGACACTGCTTCGGCACTGTACTACTGCTGGCTCCCCTTCCTCCACCCACTCCTTTAACACTCACACACCCCAAGGGTTTGTTGTTGTTCGACCACTTTTTTCCCCTCTATTGAATTCTCAAGGTTCTAACTACTACCCAGATACAAAGACTCCAAACACCTCACACCCGAGCTTTAGATTCCTGTACAGATGATCAAAAAAACTCAACTTAAACTCAATGTGCTAAAAATTAAGCACACCACCTTTGGTGGCTCTCCCTGTATAAAATCCAAGCTCTCCCCTTGATGTGGCTTCATCCTATTTCTTCAGCTTTTTCTTTTGCCATTCATTCAGATTCATTCTTCTGAATGCCTAATAAAATGCAATTACCACCTAATACTTGTTGAAAACCGTGAAATTCCAGGCATTATTTAAAGCAATTTATATGATGATCTCATTCATCTTCACAACAATCCCATAAGGTAGATACTATTATCTCCATTTTACACGGAGGAAAAGCATCTTGCCTAATCTCATAAGCAGTGGAGTCACCATGCAAACCTACATCCTGTCATCTTACCTTTATACTAGGTAGTATCTTATAAATGCTGGTATATGTCCAGCATTGTCCTGAGGATTCAAAGTAAACAGAACAATGACTATACCCACATTGGGCTTACATCTAGTAAGGGAGCAGAATAACCAAATAAACAAAAGGAAGAAAAAACGTTATTATAAATTATCTAGAAGTAACGGGGAGAAAATAAACACGATTTTACGATAGAAAATAAGGCAGGAGGATCTACTTAACAATGAAAAAAGAAGGCTTCTCTGAAAAATGACTTTTAAGGTGAGACCTGAAAGATAAGAAGGTGCCAAAAAAGGAAGGGCACACCAGTAGGGTGGAGGGTGATCATAAAGCACAGAAGTGGTGTTATAAAGTTTATCCTCCCCAAATTCATATGTCTTAACCTACAACGTAACTGTTAAATGAGGTGGTATAGACAGGGCCCTAATCTGCTAGAAATGTGTCACTATGAGAGAAAGAAGAACTGGCTCGGCGCCTGTGGCTCAAGTGGCTAAGGCACCAGCCACATACACCTAAGGTGGCGGATTCAAATCCAGCCAGGGCCTGCCAAACTAACAATGATGGCTGCAACCAAAAAATAGCCGGTTGTGGTGGGCGCCTGTGGTCCCAGCTACTTCGGAGGCTGAGGCAGGAGACTCACTTGAGCCCAGGAGTTGGAGGTTGCTATGAGCTGTAATGCCATAGCACTCTACCCAGGGGGAAAGCTTGAGGCTCTGTCTCAAAAAAAAAAAAAAAAAAAGGAGAAAGAAGAACTAAAGATTGATGGAATTCTCTCTTCACGTACATACACACAGAGAAACGGTCATGTGAGGACACAGTGAGAGGCAATTGTCCACAAGCCAGGAAGAGACGTGTCACTAGAAACTGACCTTGGTAGCACCTTCATCTTGAACTTCTAGTTTCCAGAACTTTTGAGAACATAAATTTCTGTTGTTCAAGCCACTCAGTCTCTTAAATTTCTTTTGTTTAAGCCACCTAGTTTGTTATAATAGCCCAAACAGACTAACATAGGCAGGAAAGACCAAGATGTTTTGTAGAAACTGACAAAAAAATCAGTTGGCTGGAATATGGAGAGCAATGAAGATAATAATATGTCAAAGACTTAAAGCCCATAGAGGGTAGATGAATCTCAAATTAGATGATCAGAAAAACAGTCCCTGGTGCAGGGGTTTTAAGCTGGTTGACAAATGAATTTGGAAATGTATGGTGTTGGTTTTTGTTCTCTCAGTGTCTGGGAATCACTAACATGGTGACTAGAGGACACTATATTCTACCCTAATGCAGAAAACAGTCCCATGTAACAAAGAATTAAACCCTTTCCAAAATGTTAACAATGTCCTATTCAGGAACAATGGCTAATGGATACGTTTTTATTTACTCAGGGGTTTGCTGAAAACTAAGATTTGACCTTTTTGTTGTTCTTACATTACCAAGGATAGATCTGAGTTAATTCTAGCAAATTAATAAGTTGTATTGTGCAAAGAATGGTGTTGAACAAATGAAGCAAAGGGATGAATCAGATACCAAGTCCAGGCCTAAGAGCCACAGCAAGGGAGATACGACAACATATTTCTTCAAACTTTTATGAATTACTGAGGAGGGAACAACACCAAGTAAACTCTGACACCAATTGTAAGATGCATTCTAATTTCAGAATTTCTAAAAATGTGAAAAACTATACATCTTAAATAAATATCTTTAAAAACAGCTAAAATGCAAAGAGAAAGGATAAAATAAATCTGGGCAGAATAACATGGACTGTTTCATGTTGAAGGTCCTATTTAAGCTGAGTCTTGAAGGACAAGTAGAAGTAGGAAATGCAGAGATTGAAGGAAAAAATATTTTCAGAAAGAAGGTGCTACAAGAATTAAAGAAGAACAAAAATAAAATAAGGAATGTCTAGAGAAAAATATTTAAAGAGAAACACTTAAAAAGTTAGAAAGATAAGGATAAGGGAAACCTTGAATGCCTTTAAGCTAAAGATTCTGAAATTGATTGCATAGGCTTGAAGAACTTTCTGGACTAGAATATACACCAAAAATATGGCTTCCTCTAACAGTGATTCTAACTGTGAGAGATGAGAAAGGAGCAGGAAAGGTTAATTCTTATAGAAGTATAGGAAGGTGGACAATTAAGTTCTCAAACTAGTCCTGGAAGTACAAAACATCTCATTGCTGAGTATCACCATAGTCAACTTTAAACCAAGCACTCCCCTTGGGAAGCTAAGCTTTGATGCCAGCATCTAGTCTACCCTTTGTAGCAATTTTGGAACTCTTTTTCTGGAATGGTCATCAGAGCTGTTGTCATACAAGGTCTACAATGAAGTTCAGGAACTCATCCTTTTGATAGAAAAAGTGCTACATACCTCAGTGCTGAATATCACTGAGTCACCTCTGAAGTACTCCATTTGGAGGCTACGCACTAAAGCCAGCATCTAGTACTTTTTCTAGGATGAGTTTGTGAACTTAATTGTCTGACCTCATACAACAGCTCTGATAACCATTCTAGAAAAAGAATTCCAAAACTGGTCTGAAAAATGGACTAGGCGCTGGCATCAGTACCTAGCTACCAAAGGAGAGTCCTGTGAAGGTGACCGTTATAATACTCAGCAGTGAGGTATGGGGCACTTTTTCTAGGATAAGTTCATGAACATAATTGTCCAAACTTGTACAGTAATTTGAAAAAGGCCTCTACAAAATTCTAACTTCTACCTCCATTTCACCTTACAAAATCACTGCCATATGTAGGAAACCCTAGAAAAATCTGAGTAGCCAACTGATTCAAGTACATTTCAGGAAAGGTAATCCAGCAGAATTGTGTAAAAATGAATGAGAATTAGAATAAAGATGAAGAATCTGAGTAAGAATCTGATGTCCCAAATAAGAAGTTAAACAAATTTGTATCAGATTAGTTATAGTGGGGAAAATGTATAGTAGAACTATTATAAGAAACAGAAAAAATAAAAGTAAGAAGAAGTTTAAGACACAGCTAAAAAGCTCAAGCAAAGACTAGTGTATGCTAAAATTCTTGCGTGATAGGTCATTCAGATAATGTCCAACAGGCATTTAAGATTGGAAAGAAAGAGCGAACTGAAGTCTGGAAAAAGAGGCGTGAACATCACCTAAAAAGAAATTTCCGTTAAAGCCATAATTTAGGATAAGTTTCCAAAAGGGAGCAAGAGAGATATTACAAAAGTGTTTTTTGAAGTGAATATGTATTAAAGCACTTAATTGTTTTATTACAAGTAACTGTTTTCAGATCTTAGAATCTTATACTGATCCTCATCATTAATTTTAATACTATAAACGTACAAACAAAAAAATAAAGTGAAGATTAAGAATATGGTCAAGACCACATGCAGTGAGTGGTTCACGCCTATAATCTCAGCACTCTGGGAGGCTGAGGCAGGTGGATCACTTGAGCTCAGGAGTTTGAGACAAGCCTGTCCAAGAGTGAGACCCCCATCTCTAAAAATTAGCTGGGCACTGTGCTGGGTGCCTATAGTCTCAGCTACTTGGGAAGCTGAAGTGAGAGGATCTCGAGCCCAAGAGTTTGATCGAATACTCTAGACTGATGCCACAGCACTCTATCAAGGACGACAAAGTGAGACTCTGTCTCAAAAAAATAAATAAATAATGCTCAAGATCATAGAAAGCAATACACCAAAAACAGAGCATTGCATTAATTTCCAATCTGGTGTTAAAGACATTTAGATACACTACTTAGGTATGTGTGTATGCATAAATTTAAGTCAAGAACAATACTCCACACCTTTTAAAGCAGCACCTCAGAGAAGCCAATAAGGTCTAATTATAGGGAGAACTGTTTCAATTCCTAAATGGTTTCAGTATAAACATTCACACTTTGTTTAATCTAAGAATATTTATAGTTATTTTATATCAAGCTGATTTCTACTTAAGACTTTTTTTGAAGATAGCATGAATATTTAAAACCAGTATTTTAAAATCAGGTATTTTTCCTGTATAAAGGCAATGTCATCTTGCACAAAAAAATCTGTGGTTTCAGGCCAAGTGTGGTAGCTCACTCCTGTAATCCTAGCACTCTGGGAGGCCCAGGCAGGTGGATTGTATGAGCTCAAGGGTTCGAGACCAGCCTAAGCAAGAGCAAGACCCCATCTCTAAAAAAATAGATGGGCATTGTGGTGGGCATCTGTAGTTCCAGCTACTCTGGAGGCTGAGGCAAGAGAATTGCTTGAGTCTAAGAGTTGGAAGTTGCTGTGAGTTATGACACCACAGCATTCTACTGCTAGGGACAAAATGAGACTGTCTCAAAAAAAAAAAAGAAACTTGTGGTTTCAACTCACACATGGAATAAGAAAGAAGAAAATCTGTCATTCCCTGGTATTAACACTTACATGTTCCATAATCACATCAAATGGTCTTCATTAAATGCTATTCATTTTGACTAAAATACCTTCTGATGAACTTTCTCTAAGAGTAGTAGATGAGGGCTGGGGAAAAAAAAAAAAGAAGAAAGGAAAGAATAAATGGAAGGAGAGAATGAGAGAAACCAATAAATGAAAAAAGAGGCAAGACAAGGAAGGAAAGGAAAGGTAACCCAGCTGAACTGGTTAACAGAGTGAGAGGGTAAAGATCACTACATTACCCCAGGGCAGATTTACTGACCAAAGAGAACCATGTGGTGTTTGCTAGAAGCCAGGCATGATAAAGACTCTTAAAGATCACACAGGCTATCTAACTGTACAATAGTTCAGGTATTTTTCTCAAAATATTTAGAAGTCAAAGGAATCTGATAGGGAAGGCGCAGGCCACCTGTTAGCCAAATAGCACACAATCTGTGATCTGTCTTGATGATTAGATGAACTGAGATGACAGTCACACGCTACCAACTTGTCAAAACATGTTCTTGAGCTACTTTAGGATTGCTTTTGCTTAAGAAAATTCTCTGAAAGGAAAAAATGTTACGAAACTACATTATCTTACACTATGGTTACATTTACATATAGCAAGAAATTTTTTTAAGAAAATGTGAAATACCTCAGTCTGGCCTTCATGGGCACTGGTTTCATGAGTAACTCGAATAGCCTGTAATAAGAATATAAGGTGTTGATAGGAAAAACGACTGTATGCAACTTTTGAAATGAAAACAACAAGGCTAAATTTTAAAATGTGAAGTCTTATAAATAAAAAAAAACAAATTGGAGGGAATTTAGGAACAGTTTCATATTAGATAGGTGAGACCGTCTGGGTCATCAAATTGCTACTGTCTAACACTTCTAATCTCTGAAGACTTTGGATATTTAATACCTAATTATGTATAACTTCTAGATATAAGTAGGAGTCATTTAACTTATTTAATTATTAGAACTAAGATTTAACATTTTATTCAGTTGAGACCTGAATAAAGTAAGCATCTCACAGAAGGACAGAAAAAGTTTATCTCATCTGTCCCTCCAGGTTCCATGCTCCTTAGACATGCAGTTTCGGTCAGCAATTTAGAAATGTGGAGCAAAAAGCAGGCAGTTACCAGAAGCTAGAGAATTTAGTTTCCTGAACTAAAAAACAAAAAACAAACCAAAAAAAACAAAAAGAAACAAAGAGAAACCCTCTTATAATACCCACTATTTGCAAAGTTGCTGAGAAATGGGCACATTAGTCAATTATAAGTGAAAGTACAACGTTTATGAATGGCAAACTGGCAATAAATATCCAAGCCTTAAAAACATGCAAACTGGCTGGCTGATCCAGTAATTTCTCTTCTAGGAGTTCAGATAGTAGACATTTAGATAATTTGTACATAATTATATACAATTTAGGATACTTGCAAAGATTTAGCTACAATGATGTATTACAGTTTTTAAATTGCGACAAAGAGAGAAAACTATTAAATTTCTAACAAAAATTTATTGATTAAATAAAATACTATATAATGGGGAAAGCTATACAGCCATTAAATAATATCAAACATATACTTACTGGTACATATATGTTTGTGATAAGTGAAAAAAGCAAGTTATAAAACAGTGTTACAGTGTGATAAGATTTTTTTTGAAAAACTGTGTATATACATATATACTCCCTATAAAAAATATTAATGGTTAGCTACCTCTCATTGGTAGGACTAGTAGTGACTTTTTTGCTGTTTTATTTTTATGTATATTAAAGATGTTTTATGAAGACTCCAGGTTTTTTTAAGAAAAAGCAAGTTAAAGTGTATTGGAATGCTAAACAACATGATCAAATTAATTAACTTATCAGGCACCAACTCTACAAAAGGCATTGTTCCATCCAAAAAATCTGTATATTAAACTGCTTCTAACTTCAAAGAACTTATAATCTCTTTAATAATGTTATTAAAAGGTAAAAAGGCTTCAAAATAAAAATCGATTTCAAAGTAATAAATTTTAAAAAACATTTCAAAACAATTCTATGAAATGGTAAAATTGTTTAAAACTAGATCATATGGCCTAATTATTACATGAAAATAGCTAGAGCAGGGCCTAACGTCTACCTTGAAGCCTTTGTTTTTTCCTTTTGTCTTCAGCCTTGTTCCAAATTCCCAGTAAAAGACACATAGGGTACTGCGAGGCATAAATTTATTACAGGAAAAGAATGATAAGGAATAGTCAATCATAAGATATAAGATACTTTAAAATTTGTAAATCAAACTGTTTTATCTGCTCATTCAACTCTAGACTTGGAAAAGAAGTGGCAATTTATCAACATTCACAGGTATTTCGGATAAAGTTACCTAAAAAGTACGAAAGGCCTTTCTTAACTGATACAGTAAAATCCATAATTGCTCAAAACTACGGTTTTAAGAGAAATCTCCAAAAAGAATCTACAATCCCACAAAACGTTGCTCACATATAAGATCAAGACAGAAAGAAGGTACCGACGTCATAGTTCTCCAGGTATCTGGCTCGTTCCTCAGGGCTCATTGACACAGACTCTTCCAGAAATTTTTTCAAGGTTGATCCAGATTCTGGGAATATCGAAGAAAATAAAACTGAAAAGGCTTGATATGTTAAAGCCCAATATATGAAAATACTCTTAAATTTACTATCATTTCTTGGGTAAAAGCCTTTGTCTGGTAAGTTAGGAATATAAGAATCTTGGGATAAATGATAAACCTTAAGTATTTGTTTGTTGAACCCCTATTTATCAACAATACAAAAGAATAGGAAGGAGTAATATTTCTTCTAACAGTATATACAAGCCTATTATAGAGGAAAGAAGGGGAGGGGAAAGATGCTTTATTTTGTAGTTTAAAAGAAAAAAAGAATTAGAGCACCACCTACTGCTCAATAAAATGAACTTACATCTTAAGGGGGAAAAACAAGCAGTAACAACAAATTATTTACCAAAGTGCATCTTGTCTTTATTATTTGCAATAGCATGGATCAGTCCAATCGTTCCACAGGCATTGCTGATGGTTTGCTTCATAAAATATACTGACGATGTAACATCCTGACCCTGAGATTTTATTTTTTCCTCTTCTTCTGTTCTGAATACTTCATACTATTTAAAAAAAAAGTAGTCAACATGTAGAAAATAACACATTTAAAAGGATTGAAATGTTTTGTAAAAGAAAAACTGCAAATGATGAAACTTACATATTTTTAAAAGGCTTAAAATAAAAGAATTTATCACCTACCTGACTGACAAAAGACTGAAAAATGAGTAGTCGTTTTTCATTAGCCAGTGATGGTAAGGGCACAAGGGAAAAGGCACTCTCCTATACGCTCTTATTAAAAGTATTCTTTTAGACTGGGCACAGTGCTAATCCTGGCAGTCTCAGAGGCCAAGAAAGGAGGATCTCCTAACCTCAGGAGTTTGAGACCGGCCTGAGCAAGAGCAAGACCACATTTCTACTAAAAATAGAAAAACCTAGAGGAGCATAGTGGTGGGCATCTGTAGTCCCAGCCACTCAGGAGGTTGAGGTAAGAGGATTGCTTGAGCCCAAGTATTTGAGGTTGCTGCGAGCTATCATGACACCATAGCACATTATCCAGAGCAACAAAATGAGATTCTGTCTCAAGAAAAAAATTGTTTAAGTATACTTGTGTACAACCATGCTAGAGAACATAAACCAATATGTACTAACATTTTGAATGTTCACATCCCCCAACAAGCAATTTCCTTTGTAGAAGTTTGGTTTATGACACAATCTTTAAAATGTACAAAATATATATGGTTTTAAAACTGGAAAAATCTGGGTGGCACCTGTGGCTCAAAGGAGTGGGGCGCCGGCCCCATATGCTGGAGGTGGCGGGTTCAAACCCAGCCCCAGCCAAAAACTGAAAAAAAAAAAAAAAACTGGAGAAATCCTACATATTCATCAATGAAGATTTGATTAATATTTTACAGCACATCCTTTATAGTATAATAGAATATTATAAAGCATGTTAAGAAAAATAAAGTAGATTTATATATTCTGACTTAGAACTCTATCCTGAACTATAGAGTGATATTAGGTCAGTATATATTAATATGATTTCCATTTATGTTTTTAAAATATTTACCTTATACATTGAAAAGTCTAAAAGGGCATGCAAAAACTTAACAGAAGTTATCTTTGAGCCAAGAGACTACTGGAAGATTTTCATCATCTACTATTAATATTTCTATACTGTTTATCATTGGCAAAATTTTTTTCCTTTTTAAAAATCATAACTATATTAATAAAATTCACAGTATATAATCATATATCATAGTCATAACTAACATTAACCATTACCTATACTGTTATAAAAGCAATAGGGTATCACAATAAATGTCAAAAGTGTGGGCTCTACAACAGACCACCTGGGCCTATACTCTGCTCAGCCATTATTAACTGTGTGATTTCAGCAAATTACTTAATGTTTCTGAACCAAGCTTCAAAACTGCAGAATAAGCTTAAAAATAACATAGAAGTTAAAGAATGGGTGGGTGGGGAAACAGAAAGATGATTTTATTGCTTTATTGTTTGCCTATAATTTGCAGTTTCTAATAGAGTGGAATGAGCTTATTACAGACCACAGACCAAGTCTGGCCCACTGCCTATTTTCATAGAATTTCATTTATACATTATTGTCTACGGCTGTTTTTAAGGCAAACATGAAAAAGCCACAATAGAGACTTTCAAGGCCTGCAAAGCTGAAAATACAGTATTTACTAACTGGGTCCTTATAGGAAAGTAGGGGGTGCTGATCCTTGCAATAAAGGAAACAAATAATGTTTACAGAAAACCCATGGAGGTTGTCCGTGAGCTGTGACGCCACAGCATTCTACTCAGGGCGATAGTTTGAGGCTCTGTGTCTTAAAAAAAAAAACTGCTTCAAGGCTGGGAATGGTGGCTCATGCCTATAATGCTAGCACCCTGGGAGGCCAACGGGGAAGGACTGCCTGAGCTCAGGTGCTTGAAAGCAGCCTGAGAGGAATCAAGACACCCATCTCTACTAAAATAGAAAAAAAAATAGGCATAATGGTACCCTTCTATAGTCCCAAATTACTAGGGGCCCTGAGGCAGGAAAATGGCTTGAGCCCCAGCTTTGAGGGTGCAGGGAGCTAAGATTATGCTGCTGTATTCTACCTGGGGTGACAGAGCAAGAGTCTGTCTCAAAAAGAAAAGAAACTGCTTCATAAAACAAATATATCTATATTCAAAATATGAATTTTAAGAATGCAGTTCTAAATTAAATTTTAAATAACATTTTGAGAAAACCTCAACATTAATTTATTCATATAAATATGTATGATAAAAACTGGAGATATTCCTATATTAAAGTCTTATGCTAAAAAATTTATACAGTTTTAGTTTAGTTTGTTGTTAACATTCCTGTTGACAATCTAAAATAAGATTTGATAATTTCTCAAGGTCTAATGTTTAGGAAAAAACCCTAAAATGATCCAAAGCAAGAACAAGGGAAAAAGGAAAAGTAATTATAGCTCTGCCCAATAAAAGACAAGGTCAAGCGACATAAATGTCAGAGAGAAATAAATTTATCACCTCATTACCTGTGATTCACTGGCTGGTATGCACTATTATAAAAGACATAGTCAAAACACCATCATTAAAGGCTATTATAAAAAAGATAAGCAATAACAAATGTTAGTGAGGGTGTAAAAAAGAGAACCCTAGCACACTACTGGTGGGAATATAGATCAGTACAATCATTATAGAAAAGAGTATGGACTTCCCTAAAGAAATTAAAAATAGGGCCCACCTGGTGGCTCACACCTGTAATCCTAGCATTCTGAGAGGCCAAGGTAGGTGGATTGCTGGAGCTCAGGAATTTGAGACCAGCCTGAGCAACAGTGAGACCTTGTCTCTATTAAAATAGAAAAACTAGCTGGGTGTTGTGGCAGGCACCTGCAGCTGCTTGGGAGGCTGCAGCAAGAGATCACTTGAAACCAAGAGTTTGAGGTTGCTGTGAGCTATGACAGCATAGCACTCTATCCAGGGCAACAGAGTGAGATTATCTCAAAAAAAGAAAAAAAAAATTAAAAATAGAACTATCATATGACCCAGCAATTCCTCTTCTGGATACATGCATATACCCAAAGGAGATAAAATCACCTCCTTTTCTTTTTTTTTTTTTTTAGACACAGTCTCACTTTGCCGCACTGGGTAGAGTGCAGTGACGCAGTGACATCATAGCTCACAGCAACCTGAAACTCCTGAGCTCTAGTGATCCTCTTGCTTTGGCCTCCTGAGTAGATGGGACTATAGGCATCCACCACAACACTCCCCCTATTTTAAGAGATGAGGTCTTGCTCTTGCTCAGTCTAGTCTCCAACTCCTGAGCTCAAGCAATCCATCTGCCTTGACCTCCCACAGTGCTGGGATTACAGGTGTAAGCCACCTTGCCTGGCCTGAAATCACCACCTTTTAAAGATATCTGCATTCCTACGTTCACTGCTGAAAAATTCACAATAGTCAAGATATGGAAACAACCTAAATGCTCATGGATGGCTGAATGGATAAAGACAATGTGAAATACAAACACACACACACACACACACACACGCCTGATTATTATTTAGCCTCAAAAAAGGAGACATGCCATTTGCTACATCTGAAGGACATTATGCTAAGTGAAATAAATCAGATACAGAAAATCATTTATGTGTAGTACATGAAACTGGGGAAAAAAAGAGCTCAAATACAGAGAGAGAATATGAAACAGAGATTACCATAGAGATAGAGGAAGAGAAACTGAGATGTATATAGGTCAAGGATATAACATAGGAGGTATGTAATTCATCTAGGATCTAATGGATAAGATAAAGATGAAAGTTAATAAAATTATTTGAATTAGGGATTTTTGCTAAATAAGTGGATTGTAGCTGCTCTTATCCCAAAAAAGTAATGATTTGAGATGACAGATGTCAATCTGCTTCACTATTGTAACCATTTTACCAAGGATATAAATGCCATAACATCATGTTGTAAATTTCAAATACACACAATAAAATTTATCTTTTAAAAAACACTACTAATGAATGCAATCAGTGTAACCTAAGTTTTTGTACCCTCAATGAATCCCAAACAACATAAAAAAAAAAAAAACATAACTAATTGACGTTAAATTATTTAAAGGGTAATGAGGTATTCACGACAGTTTCTTTGCTGTTAGTATAATTAAGCCATTCAGGAACAACTACACATTCAACTTCTAAATTAGAACTTAGAAGACTGAAACACTTTCTATCTCCTAAAACGTGCACTAGATATCCCCTGAGTAACCTTGTACTGTGTCATATGTTTATGAGCTGAAGTAGGATCTACTAAGTTTTGAGAGGCATCAAAAAGTACTACATGCTATTTATATTCTCTACTTTATAAATAAGTATAAATACTTATACAAATATATATTTATATAAATTCTCCATTTACTTACATACTCTAGCATTGTGTTTTTCCTAGCAATAGACCTAGGCTTTTTCAGTTAATCTACTAAATGAAGAAGTCCAGTGGATAGGGACAATATGCTTTTTTAGCACTATGATTACTCACTAAACAAAAAGTAGCAAATCTAATTTATTCTATACCCCAAAAAAGATAAGTAATAAAAATCAGTGGTTTGGGAAATTTATAATTTAGACAGTAAATTCATATTTGTATCACATCAGCTAAGAAGCCTAAGGTTTAAGCAACCTATTTTTATCATTATCAACTTATTTTTCTTTGTGGCTCTTTATAATTAGGGTCCTAGGATAGTTATCTATTGGCTTATTTTAGTACTCAAGGAAGGTGAAAATAACACTGGACTAAGAGTAAACTTAAATTTGGTCTTAATCTTCTACAAATTCAGAATAATCACAATCTTACTACTAAAAGTAGTGGGTTAATCCTCAACTGGATAATCACTAAGAAATTCCTATGAACACTACATATTATAAATAGCAAATATGGGCTCGGTGCCTGTGGCTCAATCGACTAAGGCACCAGCCACGTACACCTAAGGTGGTGGGTTCGAATCCCCAGGCCGGGCCCGCCAAACAACAATGATGGCTGCAACCAAAAAATGGCCAGGCGTTGTGGCGGGCGCCTGTGGTCCCAGCTACTTGGGAGGCGGAGGCAGGAGACTCGCTTGAGCCCAGGAGTTGGAG
>CAUYQV010176992.1:0-19656 GCA_963574575.1 Galagoides demidoff | reverse complement strand
GGTCCCAGCTACTTGGGAGGCTGAGGCAGGAGACTCGCTTGAGCCCAGGAGTTGGAGGTTGCTATGAGCTGTGATGCCATGGCACTCTACCCAGGGGGATAGCTTGAGGCTCCGTCTCAAAAAAAAAAAAAAAAAGAAAATCCAGGGACAGCATTTTTAACCTCACTCTGTGTTGCTCCTAAAGCAAGGAGAGTCGCTCCTCTTCTGCTGCAGACCAAGCTGGAGGAATAGGAATGGGACTTGAGGATAAGTCAGGCCTGATGACCAGGCAAGGGCCAGTTTCCCATGGGACACAATCCCTCATCATTGAAAGAAAGCCACTGTTACCCAGTCACACAACCTTGCCAGACTCAACTGAAAGGGCTGGAAGACCATCTGGCTGAACAACCTCAATACCCCTGTAGGCGGATGCCTGGGGCTCTCCTGAGACCTACAGAACCAATCTCACAGGATAGAGCTGCCCAGGCAGTTCTGGTGTATAGCAGGGCTCAGAACAGATCTTAACTTTCATTTACAGTGGTGGAGACTCAGCCCCAGAGAGGAAAAGAAACTTGCCCAGGCTATTGGCAAAGGCTGGATGGAATTCAGGGTTTATAACCCCTAGTCAAGACTCCTGCCTTTAATGTACTCAAAGAATATATATATATACACATACATATATGTAAAATAATTTTTTGAGATAGTGTCTTGCTCTGTTGCTCAAACTCCAGTGCAGTGGGGTCATCATAGCTCACCCCACCTCAAACTCTTGGGCTCAAAACAACCTCCTGCCTCAGCCTCCCAAGTAGCTGGAACTACAGGCGTCAGCACACACACACCAGGCTAATTTATTTATTTTGAGACAGAGTCTCACTATGTCACCCTCGGTAGTGTGCCATAGCATCACAGCTCACAGCAACCTCAAACTCTCGGGCTTAAGGGATTCTCTTGCCTCAGCCTCGCAAGTAGCTGGGACTATAGGCGCCTGCCACAATGCCTGGCTATTTTTTTCTTGCAGTTGTCATTGGTGTTTTAGCTGTTCTGGGCCGGGTTTGAACCTGCCAGCCTTGGTGTATGTGGTCAGTGCCCTACCTACTGAGCCAGGGGCTTTCTTTTTTTGAGACAGTCTCACTTTGTCACCCTGGGTAGAGTGCCATGGTGTCTCAGCTCACAGAGATCTCAAACTCTGGGCTCCAGTGATCCTCTTGCTTCACCTTTCCAAGTAGCTGGGATTATAGGTGTCTGCCACAATGCCTGGCTATTTTTAGAAATGAGGTCTTGGTCTGGCTCAGGCTGGTCTTGAACTCCTGAGCTCAGGTGATCCACCTACCTAGGCCTCCTAGAGTGCTAGTATTATAGGCATGAGCCACCACGCCAGGACCAATTTTTCTATTTTTTATAGAGATAGGTTCTCGCTCTTGCTCAGGCTGGTCTTGAACTCCTGGTCTCAAGTGGTCCTCCTGCATTGGCCTCCCAAAGGCTGGGGTTACAGGCATGAGCTACCATGCTCAGCCTGAAAAGTTTACCTTCACATGATAAGAAAATATAAGGAAGATAAATCTACTGTAGGCAAATAAATTCAGAACCAAACAGAAATATCTTGATTATTATACTGTTTTCTTCCTGCAGAATAGGGGACACAGGGGGCTTGTGGTCAGCAAGCAGGGCACAGATGTTATCTCTAGGCTCCCAGGGTAACCTAATAAATATCTTCCTCTCTTGGTGCCTTGGATGACCATCTGTGGAAACATCCACAGCTGCTTGGCCTCTGTCAGGAAAGCCAAGAGGATGGAGGAACACATGCCCAGGGAGGCTCTGGGCCCCTGGCTTCAAAAGGCTGGACAAATAACAGCTGGTCCTGTCCAACAAGCCCCTCTGTAACTCATTCGTTTGTGCTTAGAGGCAACAGTGCCTGGGAACTCTTGGGTAACCAAACAAAAACACAGGTCTCGCCCCTTGGGAAAACTGAAGAGCCAGACGGTAACAAATGAAAACAGCTGAAAACGGAGTGCTGCCAGGTGAGCAGAAGTGGCCAGGCGGGGGTGGGTGTATGAGTGTCCCCCACTCACCCTGCTGCTCACAGATCTGCCAGATCTGCTGGGGCAGGAAGCTGTGGCGAGAGAGGCCACTGACCTCTAAAGGCTCAGCAAGGAGGACACAGATGCCTCTGTGTCCCACCTAGACGTGCCTGGCAGCTCCCCATCCCAGGCACAAATGGACAAGTGACCACCACCATTGTTCATGACCCTATTCCTGCTCTGGCTCATGTCAATCATTCTCCAGAATCCACTTGCTTCTCCCATTCCACTGCCGCTTATACACAGGTGGTAGGTCGTTCACAGTAACTACTAAACCTGGCTATGATCTGAATCTCTTGCAAACATTTAAAAAGGGAAAAGAACCCAGGCTCCACTCTGGCCTAATGTATCTGAACCAGCTAGGCTCACAACCTTTGCTAAAATGGAAGGCTATGGACTGGAAATTAACTTGTTCAGTCTCTGAACATTGTCATAGAACTACCCATGTGACTGCAGGAAGCCCCTCCTCAGCCTGTCTTAGTAAGATCTCCATGAATGAGAAACGGCTGAGCCCAAACGCCTTCCCACCTCTGAGCTGTAGTCTCTACACCTGTAAATAAGGGGCTGGACTCCCAACACCAGCAACAGCATTAGTTTGGGAGAAAGGCTGTGCGCTGGTGCTTTCTTCCTCCCCTTCCTGGGGCAGCACTCTTTTGGAAGTGGCCAATAAATGCTCGCCTGGTAAACCAAAGATGCCATGACCGGTGGTGGCCATTGTTCATGACCCTCTTCCTGCTCTGGCTCATATTATCATTCTCCAGAATCCACTTGCAGAATCCACCTCCTCCTGACCTCTCACAAAGGTCTCCAGGCCCTGTGTGAACCCCTCCCTCCGCAGTGTATGTCCTCTGTTTGTCAGATTGACCTTCCTTCTGTCCCTGAGCATGCTGGCTCATTCCTACCTCAGATCCCCTGGGGCATACTGTTCCCACTGTACTCACCTCGCGGTTGGCTTCTCCTTATGTATCTGCACTCACCCTATCATACACATCAGACCGCAGGTACTGTTCAGCTTGGTATCCCAAGAAGCTTATACTCTGGTGCAGAGGTTGAGTAGGGCATAAAAAATAAGCTCATGGTACACATGCGGGGTGGGAGTGTCAAAGGGTAGCAAGAGTGATGGAGGGCACTGCTGAAAAACGAGGGACCAGGGAAGTCTCTAGTCAGGGCCTGAGAACACCCAGGGAGCAAGTCACAGTCTTCCCTGAGCAGCCTTGTCCAACCCCCAATCCCAGTCAGGCCCCTGGCATGGCTCACCACTCTGCTTTCCTTCCCTCTAGTACCCATCACACTTTGTACTTTTATTTCTCTTTGTGTGACTTTTTTTTTTCTTTTGAGAGTCTTGTTCTGCCTCTAAGTCTGGAATGCAGTGACATCCTCATAGCTCACTGCAGCCTCAAATTCCTGGGCTCAAGTGGTCCTCCTGCCTCAGCCTCTGGAGTAGCTGAGACTAGAGACATAAGCCACCAATGTCCAGCTAATTTTTTGTCTTTTGTAGAGTCAAAGTTATCTATTTTGCACAGACTGGTTTCAAACTCAAGCAATCCTCCCACCTTAGCTTCCGAAAGTGCCAGAATTATAGGCATGAGGCACTACAACTGGCCTGTTTGTGTATTTTTACTTAGCAGTCAGCCCTCCAAACCAGAAAAGGTTCAAAGTGACTCCCATGTAAGACCATTTTCACTTTTTTTTTTTTGAGAGTCTCACTTTGTCGCACTTAGCAGAGTGCAGTGGTGTCACAGCTCACAGCAACCTCAAACTCTTCAGCTCAAGCGATTCTCTTGCCTTAGCCTCCCAAGTAGCTAGGACTACAGGTGCCTGCCACAACGCCCAGCTATTTTTAGAGATAAGGTCTTGTTCGGGCTTAGGCTCAGGGTGGTCTTGAACTTGTGAGCTCTGGCAATCCACCTGTCTCTGCCTCACAGAGTGCTAGGATTATAGGCGTGAGCTACTACGCCCAGTAAAACATACAACTAAGACTATTTTTAAATGTTAGATAAAACAAGTTCCATGAAGCCATAAGCCATGTCTAGCTTGTCTTGTGCCTACCTCTAGCATCATGTTTATGGTCTGTCACTTACCAGGTGAGTTACGTTGGTCAAGTTACTTAACCTTTCTTTGACTCAGTTTCTTCATCTGTACAATGGAGCTAATGGCGATTACTTCTCTGAGTTGCTGTGAAAAGTAAATAAGATAATATACAAAGTACTTAGAATAGTGTCTGGCACATGTAAGCACTCAATCCATATTCCCTATTATAACAGTTATGTTAGAGGGAGTGTTTGATAACTCTTTTTTTTTTTTTGGAACTTTTTGGCCAGGGCTGGGTTTGAACTCACCACCTCCGGCATATGAGGCCAGCGCCCTACTCCTTTGAGCCACAGGTGCTGCCCAGTGTTTGATAACTCTTTACAGAATGAATGGCCGAGTGACTCCATAACCAGGTCTACGTATCAGTGTAAGGAAGAGAGAAAATACTTGGGTCACATTCTTTTGTTCATAGCAAAAGGAGGCTGAAACGAGCCTGTCCTTTTTTCTATTACAACATGCTATTTGCTGGGCGGTGCCTGTGGCTCAAAGGAGTAGGGCGCCAGCCCCATATACCAGAGGTGGCAGGTTCAAACCCAGACCTGGCCAAAAAAAAAAAAATGCTACTTGCTGCTAGTCAATCTCTCCTGGAAAAAAAAACAAAAACAAAAACAAAACAAAAACAAATAAAATATCCAATGGGTTAAACAACATAAGGAACTGATATTTGAGTGGACACACTCTTATTCCTTGGGAAAGCTTAGGTCATTGCAGCCTCTAACCACAAAGCAGCTAGTGTGACCCCCCAGAATCAGACATGTCAGCCCTCTGCTCAACACCCCCAAACAGCTCCCATCTCAGTGAGCACAACCAAGTTCTTTTTTTTTTTCTTTTTTTGAGACAGTTTCACTATGTCACCCTCAGTAAGAATGCTGTGGTGTCACAGCTCACAGCAACCTCTGACTCTTGGGCTTAAGCGTATCTCTTGAAGCTTCAGCCTCTCAAGTAGCTGGGACTACAGGTGCTCGCCTTAAGTCCTACTGCTTCACCTCTCCCAACCAACAACCAAACCTGCATGTACCCAGGGGGCCAGAACCCCAGCTTCCTCATTAGCTGTGGCTCTTTCCCGCCTTCTCTCACAGCCTCTTGGGATTTCACACTAGGCATGCTTGATTGGCCTAACATATTTCCTCTGAATTGCTTTTGGAAGGGGAATTTTTGCTCCAATGATCAGTATAATTATTCTTGAACACACGTCATTCCCTGACTCGGGACCCAATTATTTTATTGTGAAATCACTGGTTGCAAAACTATATTGTTTTCCAGTTAACTATTCAATGCTATTTTTATAAACGTTTTCCCCACTTATAATCTTTCATTATTGTTGAGAGGTTGCTGTTTAAACCTCAGTCCAAGTTGTCTTCATTTGCTAGGCCTATTAAGCCACCATCTCCTCCAGGCTCCAGTCACCTGGAGGAAGCCACAAGAGGGGGTGCTGGCATCAGCGTCTCTCTCATGCCACCTCTTGTCAGCACCAAGGAGAGGGAACAAGTCTCTCTTTTCTGAGCACTTTCCAAACACAAAGTATCACTCCAAGGAGCTTTCATCAGTAGCATAGAGGCTGTTTGGACTGGACTACTCCGCTGGATTTATGCAGAGAAAGTATCACAGAAAATGCCCACTCTCGGAGGCTTTGGGGTCAGAGGGACCTTGGCTGGGATCTTAGCTCTGTTCCTTAACTAGCTGTGTAGCCTAGGGCAATTTATTTCCACATTTTGAGCTTCTCTTTCCTAGAGTATAAAATGGGATTAATAATGACTACTCACAGGAGTCTTGTCAGGATTAAATGAGGTGACACAGGTCACAGTGACCTCATTTTCGCCAACTCAATGTGTGACATGTCACAGCCACTGCAGCCTGCTCTATTTCCCTAAACAGCAAACAGACCTTCCACTTGCTTAGGCTAAAAACCTCATGTCCTCCTGGCTGCTCCCTCATACCCACAATGGCTGCTGGTACCACCCTGCACCTTCACTGCCTGGCCAGACGCCCCCTGGTGCATGTGCTACCACCAACTAGCTCCTGATCACCGCAAGCCTCTGAGTGATTCCCTTGCTGTACCTCTGCTTCCTAACAAAGAAGCTAGTGTGACCCTTTTAACGAAGCATCAGACATATCAGCCCTCTGCTCAACACCCCCAAATAGCTCCCATCTCAGTGAGCACAACCAAGTCCTTTTTTCTTCTTTTTTTGAGACAGTGTCTTACTATGTTGCCCTCAGTTAAGAGTGCAGTGGTGTCACAGCTCACAGCAACCTCAAACTCTTGGGCTTAAGCAATTCTCTTGCCTCAGTCTCCCAAGTAGCTGGGATGACAGGTGCTCACCACAACGCCCAACTATTTTTTTGTTGTTGTAGTTGTCATTGTTGTTTAGCAGGCCTGGGCTGGGTTCAAGCCCGCCAGCCCCAGTGTATGTGGCCAGCACTCTAACTACTGAGTTACAGGGGCTGAGCCCCCCTTTTTTTTCTTTTTGAGACAGAGTATTACCTTGTTGCCCTCAGTAGAATATCAGGGTTCATAACTCACAGCAACCTCAAATTCTTGGGCTCAAGCAATCCTCTTGCCTCAGCCTCCAGGGTAGCTGGCACTATAGGTACCCGCCACAATGCTTGGGTATTTTTAGAGACAGGGTCTCACTCTTGCTCAGGCTGATCTCAAACTCCAGAGTGTTACGATTATAGGCACAAGCCACCCCACCTGGCCACAAACCAAGTCCTTTGAGGGACCCAGAAGGGCTCTAGCCATTTCCTGCTGCTCTCCCCCTAAATCACAGCAGCCTCCTCAGTGCTCCTCCAACATGCCTGGCCCACTCCCACCTTGGGCCCAGGTCCCACTGAACTCCCAATGGGAGGCAAGGATCTTCACCAGAGGGCTGTACAGCTTACTCTCTTCTCTGCCCAAATCTCCCCTTATCAGAGATGGTTGCATCCTGCTGGACCTGGGTCAGGAATCACCCAAAAAGGGCAGGAGAGTTCCCACAAAGGAGTACCCCAAACCCTCCTGAGATGGAGGTTGGGCGAGGTGGCTCATGCCTATAATCCTATCACTCTGGGATACCAAGGCAGGAGGATTGCCTGAGATCAGGAATTGGAAACCAGCCTGAGCAAAAGGAGACCCCGATCTCTACTAAAAATAGAATAATTAACCAGTGTGGTGGTATGTGGTGGTAGTCCCTGGTACTTGGGAGGTTGAGGCAGGAGGACTGCTTGAACCCAGAAGTTTGTTGTTTTTGAGACAGAACCTTATTTTGTTGCCCCAGGCTAGAGTGTGAACCCAGGAGTCTGAGGTTGCTATGCCAGGCTGACATTGTCCCACTCTAGCCTGGGCAACAGAGTGAAATTGTCTTAAAAAACAACAATAACAAAAACAAAACAAGCATTAAAGCCAGGGTAATCTGTCTCAAACATTTATTAAGGGAACTTTCCCCATGCTGCAGCAATCCTCAGACACAAAGTGAGAGAAAAGAGGTTCTACATAGTTATGTCCATAGTGGAGGGTAGAGTATGGAGTATACATGATGATTTATGGAATTTAGTTAAGGGCTGGGGCCAGGTACTTTCACTGTTTTATTTTTAATTTTCTTTTTGAGACAGAGACTCCCTATGTCACCCTTGGTAGAGTAGTGTGGGGTCACAGCTCATAACAACCTCCAACTCCTAGGTTTAAGTGATTCTCTTGCCTCAGCCTCCCAAGCAGCTGGGACTACAGGTGCTTGCCACAACACCTGGATATTTTTTGTTGCAGTTGTCATTGTTCTTCAGCAAGCCCGGCTGGGTTCAAACCTGCCAGCCTCAATGCATGTGGTTGGCGCCACAACCACTGTGCTACAGGTGTCGAGCCTCTTTCACTGTTTTGGGCAACAACCTAGGTACTTTTATCAGTACCTGGGAATGTTCAAGCCAGCTGGGGAAAACCTGCAGATGTGGTCAAGACACAGAAAGTAAGCTTGGGGGAAATAGAAGACCCTATAGAGATATATAAAGTAGCACCCCACTTACCCTCTAGTCTCCTTACCGGTCCACTTCATAGCACGTATCAACATATCACCACCCAACACGTTATATGCCTAAGTGTTTCTTTTCTTTCCTTCCTTTCCTCATTTCTTCCTTCCTTTTTTTATTTTGAAAAACAAGAGTCTCACTCTGTTGCCCTTAATAGAGAGCTGTGGCATCATAGCTCATAGCAACTTCAAACTCAAGCGATCTTCTTGCCTCAGCCTCCAGAGTAGCTAGGACTACAGGTGCCCACGACAAGGCGTGGCTACTTTTTCTATTTTTTTAGTAGACCCAAGGTCTCACTCTGGTCTTGAACTCCTGAGCTCCTTCCACCTCAGCAGTCCTTCTACTTCAACCTTCCAGAGTGCTAGAATTATAGGTGTGAGCCACCGTGCTGGGCCCCATTTATTTATTTACTGGAATATCTTTCTCTCCTTAGAGTCTGGTCACTGCTAAATCCAAGGTGCCTAAAATAGGGACTGACAAATAGAAGGTTCTCAAAAGACATTTGTTGAACAAATAACAGTGTGCAGCAAAATGTCCAGTTCAGGACATTTTGTGTAGGAAGTCCACATTGACTATTTTAGAATAAGAACATATTTGGGGTCGGTGCCTGTAGCTCAGTGGTTAGGGTGCTGGCCACATGCACCAGGGCTGCTGGGTTCAAACCTGGCCAGGGCCTGCTAAACAACAACAGTAACAAAAAAAAAAAAAAATAGCCAGGCGTTGTGGCAGGCGCCTGTAGTCCTAGCTGCTTGGGAGGCTGAGGACTGCTTAAGCCTGGGCGGCACCTGTGGCTCAAAGGAGTAGGGCGCTGGCCCCATATACTGGAGGTGGCAGGTTCAAATCCAGCCCCAGCCAAAAACTGCAAAAAAAAAAGTACTGATATTTTTGAGCAGCGCCTGTGGCTCAAAGGAGTAGGGTGCCAGACCCATAAACCAGAGGGGGTGGGTTAAAACCCAGCCCCAGCAAAAAAAAAAAAAAAAAGAAAGAAAAAAAAGAATTGCTTACGCTCAAGAGTTTGAGGTTGCCATGAGCTGTGACACCACAGCACTCTACTGAGGGCAACATAGTGAGACTCTGTCTCAAAAATAAAACAAAACATATTTGTTCCTACAATGATAATCACAAAACATTTCAACATCACTTTCCACCCCCTCGTTATTCCTGGGCTGACGATATAAGGGGCTCAAAGATGAGGAAACTGAAGCAAAGAATGCCTAGAAAGATGAGTTTCCCAGCAGAGAGGATCTGGAGGTGAAAGCAGAAACACACCCTACTGTTCAAATACTTTCATTAAGGTGAGGAAATAGAAGTTAAAAGACTTAGATATTTGCCTAAGGTAGTTTCAAGCAATTTTCACAGAGGAGATTGTGAACTCCTGGGCAATGCATGATTTTCCAAGTGTCACAAAGGCAGAATTTAAAGGGGAATAAATTTTTTTGTTTTTGAGACAGACTCTCATTTTGTCGCCCCTGGTAGAGTGCTATGGAATCATAGCTCATCACAACCTCAAACTCTTGGGCTCAAGCGCTTCTTTTGCTTCAGCCTCCTGAGTATTTGGGACTACAGGTGCCCACCACAACACCCAGCTACTTTTAGAGATGGGAGTCTTGCTCTTGCTCAGGCTAGTCTTGAACTCCTGGGCTCAGGCAATTGCAATCCACCCACCTTGGCCTCTCAAAGTGCTAGGATTATAAGTGTGAGCCAGGATTATAGGCGTGAGCCACTTTGCCTGGCCTGGGAACAAATTTTTAATTCAATTCCCACAGGTTTTCCTACCCAGCTCCCCTTTCACACTCACCCGTCCTCCAAGTTTCAAAGAAAGGCATTTCCAGTCACCCATGCAAATCTTACTAAGGTGTATTATTCCACAGTGCAACAATCCCCTAGGCTCCAGGAAGGAGTGATTCAAAGCTAAGAATGTGACTAAGTAACAAATTCTTGCCTGAATCAGGTGGTTTCCAAACCTTTGCCTTCCAAAAGTTAAAGGAAAATCTAAAAGACCTATGACTGGCTCAGTGGCTAGGGCGCCAGCCACATACACTGGAGCTGGCAGCCCTGGCCTGCCAAAAACAATGACAACTACAACCAAAAAATAAGGCATTGTGACAGGCACCTGTAGTCCCAGCTACTTGGGAGGCTCAGGCAAGAGAATCACTTAAGCCCAGGAGTTTGAGGTTGCTGTGAGCTGTGACATCACAGCACTCTACCGAGGGTGACATAGTGAAACTCCATCTCAAAAAACAAACAAACAAAACCCTATGACTAACAGATCATTAACAAATGATTTAATGGGCCAGGCAAAGTGGCTCTCATCTAATCCTAACACTCTGGGAGGACTAGCTGGGAGGACTCTTTGAGCTCAGGAGTTTGAGATTATCCTGAGCAAAGTGAGACCCCCCTCTTTACTAAAAATAGAAAACTTATCAAGGCATGGTGGTGCCCCTCTAGTCTCAGCTACTTGGGAGGCTGAGGTCGAAGGACAGCTTGAGCCCAGGAGTTTGGGGTTGCTGTGAGTTAGGCATGAGGCCCTCGCAGCTACAGAGCAAAGACTCTGTCTCAAGAAATAAATAAATAAACATTTAAAAATAAAAAAAATTAATGCTAGATGACAATGTGATTCTTTTCCCTTTTTTTTTTTTTGAGATAGTCTCAAGCTGTCACCCTGGGTAGAGTGCCATAACATTGTTACAGCTCATAGCAACCTTGAACTCTTAGGCTCAAGAGATCCTCTTGCCTAAGTTTTTCTATTTTCAGTAGAGATGGGGTTTTGCTCTTGCTCAGGCTGGTCTCGAACTGGTGAGCAATCCACCAGCTTCAGCTTCCCAGAGTGCTAGGATTACAGGTGTGAGCAACCCTGCCTGGCCTTTTTTTTTTTTAAAGAGACAGGGTTGGCTGGGCATGGGAGCAGCTTAGGTGGGTGGACTGCCTGAGCTCACAAGTTCAAGACCAGCTTGAGTCAGAGCAAGATGCTGTCTCTAAAAACTAGCCGGGCATTGTGGCAGGCGCCTATAGTCCCAGCTACTTGAGAGGCTAAGGCAAGAGAATCACTTAAGCCCAGGAGTTTGAGGTTGCTGTGAGCTGTGATACCACAGCACTCTACCGAAGGTGACAAAATGAACCTCTGTCTTAAAAAAAAAAAAAAGAGACAGGGTCTTGCTCTGTAACCCAGGTGGAGTATAGTGGCATAATCATAGCTCACTGCAGCCTTGAACTCTTGGGTTCAAGTGATCCCCTTGCCTAAGCCTCCCAAGTAGCTCGGACTACAGGCAACTACTACAATGCCTGGCTATTTTTAGAGATGGGGTCTTGCTCTGGCTCAGGCTGGTCTTGAACGCATGAGCTCAAGCAATCCACTCATCTTGGCCTCCCAGAGTGCTGGGATTACATACAGGCTTGAGCTACTGTGCCTGGCCCATCCATTGCACAGATTTAAATGAGAACTTTAACAATTTTATTTTAAAATGTCATTATTTACAACTGCCCAGAAAATATCTTTTGCAACTACTGAAACCTTCAAAGAAAAATTTCACTTGTCAATCTAAAAATGTGCCAGCAGTAGTTTCCAAAACAAAGTTAAACACATTGCTTCCCTGTCTTCAGCTATCAGTCCTAAATCTTTTCTCCCTAAGGTGCAGGAACCAAGAGAGGATTTAAAGCCCTTTATACACAATATACAGCATATCACCCAAAAGGAGAGATCCAGACCTTATTCAAGACAGAAGAGGGTTTGGTGAGAATCTAGGGCCCTGCTAAGATGAAACCAGCACCCCAACCAGCCTGTTCACTTTCTATTATCAGCCAGATCTCGCTACCATTTTACTCCTTTCTCCAGGCAAGTCAATCTGATTTATTCAGACAAAAAAAGCATCTCCTGTCCCCCTTTTATATATATTCAAAGCCTTCCTTTTCCACTCCCTTACTTTTAGAATTGGGATTTAGGCCAATTTAGGAATACAGGCTCACGCACTTGGGAGGCTGAGGCAAATGAATTGCCTGAGCTCACAGGTTCCAGACCAACCTGAGCCACAGAGAGACCTTGTCTCTAAAAATAGCCGTGCATTGTGGCAGGCACCTCTAGTCCCAGCTACTTGGGAGGCTGAGACAAGATAATCGCTTGAGCCCAAGAGTTTGAGGTTACGGCCACAGCACTGTACCGAGGGGGACAAAGTGAGACTCTGTCTGAAAAAAAAAAAAAAAAGAATTGGGATTTAATGTCAAAGATCTTTTTTTTGAGACAGAGCTTCAAGCTGTCCCCCTGGGTAGAGTGCTGTGGCATCACAGCTCACAGCAACCTCCAACTCCTGGGCTCGAGCGAGTCTCCTGCTTCCGCCTCCCAAGTAGCTGGGACCACAGGCGCCCGCCACAATGCTTGGCTATTTTTTTTTTTTTTTTTTGGGTTGCAGCCATCATTGTTATTTGGCGCGCCGGGCTGGATTCGAACCTGCCACCTTAGGTGTCTGTGGCTGGCGCCTTAGCCACTTGAGCCACAAGTGCCGAGCCAGCTCATTCTTTTTTTTGAGACAGAGCGTCAAGCTGTCGCCCTGGGTTGAGTGCCATGGCATCACAGCTCACAGCAACCTCCAACTCCTGGGCTCAAGCGAGTGTCCTGCCTCCGCCTCCCAAGTAGCTGGGACTACAGGCGCCTGCCACAACGCCCCGGTTATTTTTTGGTTGCAGCCGTCATTGTTGTTTGGCGTATCCGGGCTGGATTCGAACCCTCCAGCTCAGGTGTATGTGGCTGGTGCCTTAGCGCTTGAGCCACAGGCGCCGAGCCCAAAGTTCATTCTTCAGGTGATAATTTTTCCATAACTAAGGGAGAGCGAACAAGTCGTGAAAACTCCACAAGGAACCACCAGAGATGCCAATGGCTCCTTTTGGAAAGTGGGAGGAAGACAGGTAGGTAGGTGGTCTGAAAATTCCCTTTACTGGAGGTGAGACCAACGCAGCCTGAGGGCTTTCACCGCCTCCCGGGGGAGGATGTGGGAAGAGAAGTCTAAGCACCTTACATTCCCCCTATAAGACAGATACTTTTATCACTATTCCCATTTTTCCAGAGGAACAAACTGGGGTAGGAAAGGTACCCAAAGTTACACAACTGGAAGTGGCAGATTGGATTGAAAAAGGAAACGGAGTCTGCCCACGCAGTGGCTTTGGCCTGAACCTTGGTTTGAATCCCTTTCTAATTCCCAGCCCTTTCTAATTGTTCATTTTTTCCCACCGCTTTAAAACTAGAAACAATAGCACCTTGCTTCGCAAGGTTGCTGTCAAGACAAAGAGCCATGTACACAAAAGTGCTTGCCCCAGCCTCTGCTACAGTGTGCTCAAGACATTGTAACACAGGCCTTAAAAAGGCGCGGACTCCACGCCCCGCCACGCCGAACGTGTAGGATGCCTCGGGTACTCGTTCTGGCGCCCCTAGCCCGACCTCCAGCCCGGCCAGGCGCTGGGAAGTCGGACAGTAATAATACAGCCCCACACCGCCACCGCCCGGTCCGCCCCCAGCCCGGGGCCAGCCCACGGCCAGCCAGCTCCCACCCGCACGCGCAACGTACCAGCGCCTCTGACCCGAAGGCACGGCTCGCCCAATCTCCGCGGCGCTTACTGGCCAGCGAGGCGGGGCCTCGGGGGCGCGCTCAAAGACCGGACGTCCGGCCGGCGGATGGGGCGGGGCCAGGAGGTAGGCGGGGAAGAGCGTGGGACCAGGTTAGGGTGTCAGCGCCAGGCCTTCCCCCCGAGCCATTGCTTTTCTGTTGCTCGTAGTATCGGACTGGGATCTACAGAGTTCTAACTTCAAGTTCAGACTCGGCCACTTAGTAGTTGTACAGCCTTGGCAATGGTGACTACAGTAGTTATCTGAGCCATTTCAACCTGCCAGTCCTCACAGCCCTTCAAGTGGATACTGCCATCATCCCCATTTTACGCAAAATAAAGCTATATTCAGAGGTAGATCCATTTGCCCTCTCATGAAGTCATTTGACTGTAGAACCAAATCCTGCCCATACAAAACTACCAAGTAAGCCTCTCATTCTGTCTCCTCTCTTAAAAGGGTAATAATCGCTACTGTGTGGGGATGTTGAAAGTATCAGAAATACATTAAAGCATACAATTATGCTTCATATAGTAGGTGATCCTTGATTGACTCTCCCTTCTTTCTCTCTAAAGTGTATCTCACTTCTTCCTTTAAAGTAGGAATCTTGTCTATACCACTCAAATACCCAGTGCCTAGCAAGGGTAGGGACTCAACATAGTGAGGAATGAAGTAGTTTAAAATCTTTCTCTGATTAGCCAATCTCTGAAATCTGTCTCCTAAAGTCAAGGACACCTACTGCCATCACCCCCCAAATAGGATTACATTTCATGATCACAGGGCCATTGGGTCCAAACATCCTGCCAGTGTTTGAATCTCCTCCATATCATCTCTGCCATCTATACTTGGATGTGTCCAGTGGTAGGGAACTCACTGCCTCTCAAAACAGCTTCTTATCTTTGAAGTCCAGTCCTGTCATTTAGACAGTTCTTCCTTAGATAATCTCTCTCCTAGTTCTAAACCATTTGGCCATGCAGGATTAATCTAATTACTATTCTATAAAGCCAGCTCTGTCCCTTGCTTTGACCAAACAATTGTGTTAGTCCATTTTGCATTGCTATAAAGGAATAACTGAGACTGGGTAATTTATAAAGAAAAGTTTATTTGGCTCACAGTTCTGAAAGTTGTAAAAGCATGATGTCAGCATCTGCTTCTGGTGAGGGCTTCAGAGAACTAGTCAAGGTGAAAGGGGAGCAGGTAGAGTGAGAGAAGGAGCAAGAGAGTGAGAGAAAGAGCAAGAGAGATGGGGGAGGTGCCACACTTTTAAACAACCAGCTTTAAGGTGAACTAATAGAACTCACACATCACTATAGCGAGGGCACTGAGCCATTCATGAAGGATCTGCCTCCATGTCCCAAACACCTCCCTCCACCATATTGGGGATCAAATTTCAACATGAGATTTGTAAGGGGCAAGCATCTAAACTATATTAACAACTCACAGATAACCTGGCCCTGCAGGTCTCAACCTTTTCTCTACTCCTGAATCATCAGAGGGATACTCACATTCACATCAGTAACCAGGGCTGGCCAAGACAGTGATGGGATAGGACAGGATAGGTCTTCTCCTGTTTCCCCTCCCCTCCAATTATCTGTTTTGTTTTGTTTTGAGACAGAGTCTCAAGCTGTCGCCCTGGGTAGAGTGCCATGGCGTCACAGCTCACAGCAACCTCAAACTCTTGGGCTGAAGCAATTCTCTTGCCTCAGCCTCCCAAGTAGCTGGTGCCTGCCACAACGCCCAGCTATTTTTTTTTTTTTTCAGTTTTTGGCCAGGGCTGGGTTTGAACCCACCACCTCCGGCATATGGGGCCAGCGCCTTACTCCTTTGAGCCACAGGTGCCATCCACCCTCCAATTATCTGGATATTCCTAGGGCATATTGTTAGGAAACCCGTCCAAATGATCATACTTTTCCTAGGGTCTGTTTTATAGTTTTTTTTTTTTTTTAAGAGACAGCATCTCACTTTGGAACTACAGGTGCCCGCCATAATGCCTGCCTATTTGTTTGCAGTTTGGGCCAGGGGCGGGTTCAAACCTGCCACCCTTGGTATATGGAGCTGGTGCCCTACTTACTGAGCCACAGGTGCCATCCTGTCTTACAGTTAGTATTATAACTATTGGTATATTAAGTGAAGGCCTTATGTAAATGTCCTTGTGGTCTAATCTGCCAACAGCAGCTGCACCCATGCTCCGGATGATCTCAGAGGACAGGCTGAAGGGCTAGTGCAGTTGCTTCAACCCACAGACTTCCTCAGTACTGAGCCTTAGCCTTTGCAGTTTTAATCTGATGTCATCAAAGACTTTTCAACTCAAATACATATCTTTCATTATTCAGGACAGCAATAATGAACATTGAGCTAGCTTTAGCTGCTTACACAATCTCATTTCATTTTGACATGACCTGCATCTCAGTCACCTGTGTCCTTACCCTCTACATGATGCCTGGGATCTAGTGGTACTTCAAGTTTAGTTTGATGAACAATCCTCTAACTCCATTAGAAATGAGTCCTTGGACTCCTGGTTCTTAAATTTATTTTCCATATATTAAAATAAATATTAATGTGCAATTAAATTTACACCATACTCCACAAATACCATTAATATTTATCCTTTATTTAAAAGCTTCCAAAAAGGAAAACAAACACAAAACACCTTCCGAAACTCCGAAAGCCCTCACCAGCTGGAAGTGCAAACTCTTGAGACTGAAACTTAAGACCTTTTGTGACCTGGCCCAGATCCCTACTCTAGACACACATCTCACTGTATGTTCCTCCTTGGGAAAGAGAAAGGAGGAATGTAACCTAGTTATTACTCCAGGCTTTGCGTTAAAATATGCAGGTTCGGGCGGCACCTGTGGCTCAAAGAAGTAAGGCGCCAGCCCCATATGCCAAAGGTGGTGGATTCAAACCCAGCCCCAGCCAAAAACTACAAAAAAAAAAAAAAAGAATGCAGGTTCAAGTCTGAACTCCACACTAAGAAGCAATGAAACTGGAAAAAAAAAATCACTGAATTTCTCACCTAAAACAGGAATAACACCTGTCCTGCTCATCACTCATCACACAGAGTCAAACAAGGTGAAACAGTGAGACTGTCTCAAATAAATAAACAAACAAATAAAAACTCCAACTTTGTTTTCTCCAGGAAGCCTTTTCTTTTCTTTTTTTCTTCTTTTTAGAGACAGAATCTCACTTTGTCACCCTTAGTAGAGTGCTGTAGCGTCACAGCTCACAGCAACCTCCAACTCCTGGGCTTAGGCAATTCTCTTGTCTCAGCCTCCTAAGTAACTAGGACTACAGGCGCCCGCCACAACGCCCGGCTATTTTTTGTTTGCAGTTTGGCTGGGCCGGGTTTGAACCCGCCACCCTCTGTATATGGGGCCAGTGTCCTGCCCCTGAGCCACAGGTGCCACCCTCCAGGAAGCCTTTTCTAACAATGCTGCCCCAAAGATTCCACCCCTGCACCCACCCACAATTTAACTGACTTACCTATCTAGCTCATTTGTCATTTAAACATACAGGGTCAGGACTTAATTTTTTTTTTTTTTTTTTTGAGACAGAGCCTCAAGCTGTCGCCCTGGGTAGAGTGCTGTGGCATCAAGGCTCTCAGCAACCTCCAACTCATGGACTCAAGTGACTCTTCTGCCTCAGCCTCCCAAGTAGCTGGGACTTCAGGCGCCTGCCACAACGCCAAGTCACTTTTTTTTTGGTTGCAGCCATCACTTTATTTGGCGGGTCTGGGCTGGATTTGAACCCTCCAGCCTAGGAGTATGTGGCTGGTGCCCCAGCCAGTTGAGCCACAAGTGCCGAGCCAGGACTTAGTTTTTCTTTTTAATTTAAACTTGAGTTTCCTGGGCTTCAAATGGCCTAATTATTTTTTTAAGTATAGCTGGTCTTTCTGATTTCATTTGTAAGTGCCTTCTGGGCAGGAAATGCCTGGCACACTCTTTCTTAAAAAACCCATAGTGTGGCTCAAGTGGCTAAGGCGCCAGCCACATACACCTAAGGTGGTGGGTTCGAATCCAGCCCAGGCCTGCCAAACAACGATGGCTGCAACCAAAAAATAGCTGGGCGTTGTGGCGGGCACCTGTGGTCCCAGCTACCTGGGAGGCTGAGGCAGGAGACTCGCTTGAGCCCAGGAGTTGGAGGTTGCTGTGAGCTGTGATGCCACAGCATTCTACCCAGGGGAACAGCTTGAGACTCTGTCTCAAAAAAAAAAAAAAAACAACAAAAAACCCATAGTGCCAAGCAGGAGGCTGGGCCCACTGTGCTCCAGGCCCATGTGTTGGGGCTATGTCTCAGGAAGGAAGGTCACCCTCCATGAAGGTAAGCTCCAGGGAGACAAGAAGCTGCCAAAGACCATCACCCCATTGCTTAGTTTTTCACCAGCCCCGTTCTTCAGAAAGAAAAAAACCCTTCCCTAGCTCAGCCACACTACTGCTCACTACGATCTTTTTCTAACAAAACTTGATTTTATCTCCCTCCAGCTAAAATATCTTCAGTGACTCCCAAATCTTTTTTTTTGCAGTTTTTGGCCATGGCTGGGTTTGAAACTGCCACCTCCAGCATATGGGGCTGGTGCCTTACTTCACTGAGCCACAGGTGCCGCCCATGACTCCCAAATCTTTGGGATGAAGCCCAACTCCTCAAAAGGGCTTGGCATCCCCATCGCTTCATGGCCTGACTCCTGCCGGCCTCTCCAGTCCTAACTTTCAAAATGCTCCTCACATTCTAAGCTCCACTCATATCATTCTTTTTTTTTGGTTTTTTTTTTAAGAGACAAGAGTCTCACTTTATTGTCCTCACAGCTCACAGCAACCTCCAACTCCTGGGCTTAGGCAATTCTCTTGCCCCAGACTCCCAAGTAGCTGGGACTACCGGCACCTACCACAATGCCTGGCTATTTTTTGTTGTTGCAATTTGGCCAGGGCCAGGTTTGAATACGCAACACTCAGTATATGGGGCCAGCGCCCTACCCACTGAGCCACAGGGACTGCCCCAGTCATATCATTCTTATTGTTGTGATTCATCCTACTACAAAAACTCTCAGGCACCTGGAATTTTGTACCTTCTGCCTAGAACGTCCACCCCAATTTGTCTGCTTCCCTATAAACACTCAGGTCAGCCATCTTCCTCCAAGACTGCTTTCCCCAGGTTAAGGTTCTCTCCTCTGGGCACCCTGTGGTCCCCATTCCCTTAAGCTCTATTATAACTGTAAGTCTGTGAACTTCCGAACTTGTGGCGTGAACCCTGGACAGGGACTGCCTTGTTCTATTTTTTAATTTTTTTAATTTTTTTAATTTTTTTTTATTTTTTGAGATGGAGCCTCAAGCTATCCCCCTGGGTAGAGTGCCATGGCATCACAGCTCACAGCAACCTTCAACTTCTGGGCTCAAGCAAGTCTCCTGCCTCCGCCTCCCAAGTAGCTAGGACCACAGGCGCCCGCCACAACGCCCGGCCATTTTTTTGGTTGGAGTCATCATTGTTGTTTGGTGGGTCCAGGCTGGGGATTCGAACCCGCCACCTTAGGTGTATGTGGCTGGCGCCTTAGCCAATTGAGCCACAGGCGCCGAGCCGATTGCCTTGTTCTATGCCTGATTCTCCATTTCCTGCCAAAGAGCTTGATACGTCATCATCAGCACTCCAAAGGTGTTGAATAAATGATCACAACCTGGTTTAAAAGCCTTCCTAGGGCTCGGTGCCTGTGGCTCAAGTGGCTAAGGCACCAGCCACGTACTCCTAAGATGGCGGGTTTGAATCCAGCCTGGGCCTGCCAAATAACAATGCCAGTGCAACCAAAAAATAGCTGGGTGTTGTGGTGGGTGCCTGTGGTCCCAGCTACTTGGGAGGCTGAGGCAGGAGACTCGCTTGAGCCCAGGAGTTGGAGGTTGCTGTGAGCTGTGATGCCATGGCACTCTACCCAGGGGGACA
>CAUYQV010176991.1:0-14271 GCA_963574575.1 Galagoides demidoff | reverse complement strand
CATTTTGTCTTGTGTATTCTATAACAAGTAGTAAATGATTATGTATTCAAAAAAATTGCACAGCTCTTGTTAAAGCTATATTGATAGGTACTTTCTATTTTGGTTGCTGATACAATGCTATCTTTCTTTTTCTAATATTATTTTGTGATTCTCTTTTATATAGGAATATAATTAATTTTGTATAGTTATTTTGAGGTTAGCTACATTGCTGAATTTTTTTATTGTTTTTGGTAACTTGCAAGTAACTTGGTAACTCGAGGGTAATGAAATTTGTATTTTTTTTACAAACCATTGGGATTTTTAAGTTATCACAATTGTACTAACTAGGATCTTCAACTTTACCAGGAGTGGTGGTAATGAGTGCACTCATCTCATAATTGATTTGTAGATAATGCTTTTGTTTCCTCATAAAATTGATATATTTGTCCCAATGTTATCTTCAATGATTATGTCAATGTTTTACCTATAGTTTTTTTTTTTGTTTTTTTTTTTTTTGAGACAGAGCCTCAAGCTATCCCCCTGGGTAGAGTGCCGTGGCATCACAGCTCACAGCAACCTCCAAGTCCTGGGCTTAAGTGATTCTCTTGCCTTAGCCTCTCAAGTAGCCTGCCACAACACCTGGCTATTTTTTCGTTATAGTCATTGCTGTTTTTGGCGGGCCCAGGCTGGATTTGAACCCGCCAACTTAGGTATATGTGGCTGGTGCCTTAGCCACTTGAGCCACAGGCACTGAGCCTGTTTTGCCTGTAGTTGACGTTCTGTAAATATTCATGGAATAAAGGAGCCTGAAATAAAGAAAAAAAAAATCTAGTGCAAATGTCCTCATGATAAAATGATTTTTTTTCTTCTGAGTAGACGCCTAGTAGTGGGATTGTGGGGTCAAATGGGAGATCTAATTTGAGTTCTTTGAGGATTCTCCATACTTCTTTTCAAAGATGTTGGATTAGTTTGTAGTCCCCCAACAATGCAAAATTGTTCCCTTCTCTCCACATCCGGGCCAGTGTCTGCAGCTTTGAACTTTGGGACGTGGGCTAATCTTAATATCTTTTCTTTAATATCTTTTAGTTTGCATTTCTCTGATGATTAGGGACAACGAATATTTTTTTCATATGTTTGTTAGTCATTCATCTGTCTTCCTCAGAGAAGGTTCTCTTCATGTCTCTAGCCCCCATTTTGCATTGTCAGCTCTTTTTTTGTTGATCAATTTGAGTTCTCTGTTGATCGTAATTATCAAGCCTTTGTCAGGTTTGTAACATGCAGGTACCTTTTCCCATTCTGAAGGTTGTCTATTTGCTTTCATTGTTGTCTCCTTAGTTGTGCAGAAGCTTTTCAGTTTAAGTCCCATTTGTTTATTTTTGTTGTTACAATTGCCATGGAAGTCTTTTTCATAAAATCTGTCCCCAGGCCAACATCTTCAAGAGTTTTTCCCACATTTTCTTCTAGGATTTTTTTTTTTTTTGTGAGACAGAGCCTCAAGCTATCCCCCTGGGTAGAGAGCTGTGGCATCACAGCTCACAGCAACCTCCAACTCCTGGGCTCAAGTGAGTCTCCTGCCACAGCTTCCCAAGTAGCTGGGACCACAGGTGCCCACCACAACGCCTGGCTATTTTTTGGTTGCAGCCATCCTGGTTGTTTGGCAAGCCTGGGCTGGATTTGAACCTGCCACCTTAGGTGTGTGTGTGTGGTGCCTTAGCCACTTGAGCCACAGGTGCCAAGCCTATCTTGTATCTTTTAATGACTTTTGATGTCACCAGGTCAGGAGACTGATGCCTACTCCAGATATACCTATTTGAATCTGGGGCTGAGGGGTCAGTGCAGGGACTTGACGAAGTCATTCAGCTCCTTAGCAGAGAGCTGGATGTGCACCTAGAATCTCCAGTTGGGAATCTTTCTCATGGTCTCCATCACTTCTATAGAATCTCGAGTGGCAGGGCAGTGGCCTGGGGAAGGGGCCAAGTTATTTGAGTCAATGGTCAAGAGAAACTGAACCCACCCTTGGAGGGGTCCCAGCGCTGGGATGAGAGAGAAGCAGGACTCTCACCTCTGGCTGATATGCTGAGCACAGTTCACCAGGATGGCCATACAGTGCACTGTGAGGATCCCGATGGCCAGCATGCTGATAGGACCGACCTGGAGGGAGAGGAGAGATGGGCAGTGAGCCACACGCTGATTATTCCCATACCCTGCCCTCTCCCAGTCCTAGCGCTAGGACCCCTCTTATAATAAAGCTGTCGCTGGCGGTGTCCATAGCTCAGTGGGTAGGGCACTGGCCACATACACCAAGGGTGGTAGGTTTGAACCTGGTCTGGGTCAGGTAAACAACAATGACAACTACAACAACAAAAAACATAGCTGGGCATTATAGTGGGTGCCTGTAGTCCCAGCTATGTGGGAGGCTGAGGCAAGAGGATCGCCTAAGCCCAAGAGTTTGAGGTTGCTGTGAGCTGTGATACCATAGCACTCTACCCAGGGTGACATAGTGAGACTCTGTCTCAAAATAAATAAATAAATAGGCTGTCGCTGGGGTGAGACACTGCCTGATTGTTCTTGTGCCCCCAGATGCTAGGGTTTGAATGCCCTTAGCATCACTATAAAGTGGCTGCTTAACCTCTGCTAGGTTAATTCCAATGACAGAGGGCTCACTCCCTCCCCACACAGTCCACGCTTTGTTATCGGCCTCAAGTTCTACCCTTTTCTCGTCCCTTGTAGTAAATTCAGATTCTTTTTCACATGCTAGTCTTTATCTCCTCCAAGGCACTTAGAGACCAGGGTTCCTCTTAGGACTTAGTTCTCATCCTCTACTATGGAGGAGCTCATCAAAGGGGACTTTCGACACTGTAGGGCAGATGATTCTCTGTTGTAAGGAGCTGTGCACTGTATGATGTAAAGCAGCATCCCTGGGCCACCCAATAGGTGTCAGTGCCCCCTCATTCCCTGGATGTGACAACCAAAATCCTCTCTAGACATTGTAAAGATCTTGGGGAGGGGCATAAAATTATCCAAGCTGAAATCACTGCTCTGGTGCATCTAATTTGTCAATATTCTTTTTAAAAAGTAGGGCCAATTAGGCTCATGTCTGTAATCCTAGCACTCTGGGAGGCGGAGGCAGAGGCGGGAAGATTGCCTGAGCTCAGGAATTCAAGACCAGCCTGTGCAGCAGTGAGACTCCATCGCTACTAAAACTAGAAAAATTAGCTGGATTTTGTGGTAGGTGCCTGCTATCCCAGATACCTAGGAGGCTGAGGCAGGAGGATCACTTGAACCCAAGAGTTCGAGGTTGCTGTGGCTAGACTGATATCACGGCAGTCTAGCCTGAGCAACAAGAGTGAGACTCTGTCTCAAAAAATAAAAAAGTAGGGCTGATTTTTAATCCACCAGATGTGATCAGAAGAGCATAAAGAGGGGTTCTTTCACCTCCTTTGTTCTGGACCCTCATGTCTTTATAGATGTGACCTATCATAAAGAAACAAATGAGCAATCAAGAGCACCACTAGAATCCTCTAGAATGTAGCCTCCATGTGACTGACACTTTTTTGTCTTGTTTACCTTTATGTTCTTAGAGCCTAAAAGTGCACAGAGCCTAAGAGCACACATAGTAGATACTTAATAAATGTTTTTCAAATAAATCATGGTCAGAGGTTCTGATGAGAGATGGAAGATAAGAAATCATGTAATAATTCTTAGGAAGCAAGAATCAAAGGATAAAAGAGCTAACTTAAAAAGCAAACACCATGTTAGCAAAGAGAGTTTTGGTAGAAGGCCAGGTCTTCTGCAGAAGTTCTAGAACCTAGAAGATTCCATAGAGGAAAGAGATTACCAGACCAGGAGAGAAAGAAAAATTCGCTGCAACTCAATGAAAAATATATATTTGATGTCAACTCAATTCAACAGACCATAGGTGAATCTTGCTATGTGCTGTCTCTATAGCAGCTAGTGTGGGGAGGTGTGAAGTGAAGCAGACAGTTCTTGCCCACAGAGCTTTCAATTAAGTGAGGATGCTAGGTCTCTTATAAAAATGAGGTATGTCTCGTGTTTGTAAATGTTTTAGGAATTCCAACTGAAGTGGATATAAGTTTCAGAAAAACACAAGGTATGGCAACATCAATGTTCTTAGGAAAGAGTTCAGTTTTAGAGAGGAGCACATTTCATAAGACAAAAACAAGGGAGATGAGATCAGCATGGGAAATAGATGGGACAGGTTGGTGAAGGGGGAGTGTAGGATTGATGGGGGCATCTATCCTCACATCCAAGCTACTTTCTCACTTGCCATCAAATGTTTTGAAACAGGAGAGGGAGGACTGTGGAAAACTGGAATCTATGAGTTGCTGGGCCTTTCAGAGCAATGGCCTAGTCCCTCCAAGGAGACTGTTTGGTTTTAGGTCGGCTCCAGTGGTTTGATGCCGACAGGCACATTTCTTATTGCAAAAGATGCCTCCAAATTACACATCAATAAATAGTGCAAAGGCCTTTGGGATCCATCACCTTCTCCCCCAAGTACAAAAGCCTATTTCCCATCCCACAGACGCCTCTTACCAATAAGCCAGCATTTTTTATGGCCAGGGGAAGGCCCAGGAGCCCTGTGCCAATGTTGCATTTCATCAGGTGGATCAAGGTTTGCATCCTCCTGCAGCGGGGATGAGACAAGAGGGTATTGTTAGTTGGAAGGAAGGGTGGCCCAGAGCTCAGCCGGCTTCCAGCATCTCTAGTGGCACCTGTGGGGAAGAGGGACAAGACTGGAGAAGTGGACTCAGGGGCAGCTCTCAATTCCATGTCCTGGAAACATCCAGGGCTGGTATGAGTTTAGGGGAGTCAAATATTTAATACACACGAGGCTCTAAAGAAACAGTTCATAAAAATTGCTACCATTCTGGATAACACCCTAGTACCTATTGGTTGGTTCATTAATTGATCCAATGATTTCTTTAATGATATATTCACTCAATATTTATTGAGACTTACTACATGTCTACCATTTAGGTGACAATGACAAAGATAAGTCATAATTGCCTCAATTTACAGGGTATTCATTGGCATCAGATCATTTATTAACTCACTAGAAAAATCATAATAATCTTCTACCACATATAGGAATATTTACCAATATTCATAAATTGTTCTATCTCCATGCTATGCATGGTATAAGATGCATTAATTTAATAGTGATTGCTAATGTGCACACAGAGTACTTATTGCTGGGTACCAGGGGTCCTCACACCTGTGCTGGCAGCTCCTGCCCAGGTAGCTACGGTCCCGATGGGGACTGGGGTGGGCAGTGAGAACTGGACCACGAGAATAGAGTCAAAAAGGAACTTAAGAGAAAAGTCAGTACAAGAGCACTGGAGTCTGAGTTCCAGCTCTGCCGTGAGTCTACTGTGTTTGGTTACTATTCTGGGAATCCCCTCAAAGGCTGCCTACATCCTGTTTCCTAACCTGCCAAAAAAGGAGAATAATTCTAGTCCTGCCTATGTCCCAGGGACGCTGTAAGAGTCAAAAGAGGAAATGACATGGAGAGTCTCGGAATCGTGAAGCACTTCACAGCTGTGAGCGTCGTCATCCTCATCACGGCTGCCATGTGGCCTTCCTGGTGCTCACCTGTTGGAAAAAGCCTCCCTGAAGATGAAGCAGAGTTGGGATGACAGCAGAGGCAAGCAACAGCTGGTTTAAGCAGGTAGAGGTGCCCCCTCTACCTAGAACAAAAGGTTGCCTTGAGGAGGCCACGGCAGGTGCAGTCCGAGTCTCAGGCCAAAACAGAGAACCCTTCTGCCACCCGGGCACTGTCTGGCCAGGAGAACCGAAACCAAGAGCTCAAGGTCACACAGCGAGTCCAGCAGAGACAGTGCTGTGTCTATGTCTTCTCCCTTAGCAGTCCTGGCCAGGTGTTTCAAGGAGGAGGCTGTGCCAGGATTTTGCATTTCAATACTGACCTCAGGAGCAGCCATTACGGACCTCTGTGACTGCATCGGTTAGGTCAGTCCGTTCACCTAAGAGAGGGAGCATCTTTTGTCCCTTCACTTCCAAGACATGAATTTTATTTCTTGACAACTGTAATTACTAAAAAATGTATCAAAGCAGAAAAACCTGTTTTTTCCTTTTTGCCAGTTCTTTAGTAGTGATTTCTTCAAAACACATGCTCTCTCTCCCTGCTTCCTGCCTTTTTTCCCTTCATCTCTCACCTCTCGCCTATGACAGCACCTTGTCCAACTTGAATCAGAAAGATTCAATGGGAAAGGGAAAGGCTAGACAAGGCTTTGGAGAACTTGGAGCAGAAACAGGGGGAGGTCCTCTGACCTTTTTTTAAAAAATTAGCTTTATATATTTTCCTTGGAAAACAATACATGGAGATTATAAAAGGAAGTTCCCAAATCCCACCAATTGGAAATAATGACAGACCATGATTACTATTCCTCTGAGCATCCCTATTTATTTCTGAATCAATGCACAGAATTTCACGCAAGGAAAACTGATATTCATGCAACACCCTAAATTATTTTTTTTGAATGAATATTATGTGCTACACTTTTTCCATGTCCGCAGATTTTCTCCACCACTCATAATGGTTACATTGCATTCTATCCTATTTTTGGACCATACTTTAACCGTTCTCCTAATGTTTCTAAATTTTCAGTATTATAACTAGTGCTTCAGTAAAAATTACCACTCCTGTTTGTGCTAGTATTTCATTTGGAAAAATTCCTAGAAGTGATAATGTCTATCAAAGGATATATTGATTCATACTTACAAAAAAACTAGATGATTCATACTCAAAAAAACTAGATAATAATAATCACAGTACAAAATTCAAAGGGTAAAACAAAATGAAATGACCAAAATACCTTATGAAATAAATACAAATCTCTCTCCTATCTCTGTTTCCTAATTCTCTTTCCCAGGGGTAGCCAGTGTTGTCACTTGTATATGTGTGTGTGTGTGTGTATGTGTGTATAATTTCAGAGATAGCATTTGCCAAATAAGTATTTGTACATTTTATACAAGCGGACTTTGAGGATTTGACACGCAACACTGTCATCTAGAAAGATACCAATTTAATTCTTCCCAAAAGGACATGAGAGAAGACATTTTCTGGTATCCCTAGCAACACTGGGGATTGCTGTTTACAATCTCATTACGCTGTTATCTGGTCTGATTAGATAACAGTCTGATTGACAGTAAAGTCCCAGGGAAAAGTTCCGTGTGTTTTGAGTTTGGGGTGGTGAAGGTAGAGACATGGGGTGAGCAGGTAACCTTTTGTTTTCTGAATGGATCTGGGGAAAGGAAAGAGAGAAGAGGGAGAAAGAGAAGCACGGCAGATGTGTGAGGAGAGGAAAGCCAGCCTGAGTTAGGAAACTGTCCCTGGAGTCCCGCAGCTCGTGCTGGAGTTAACCTCTCTAGCTGGGGTACTTTGCAAAACCCCCCCAGAGCTGCAAGGGTTGACCTTCTTAGATTCTGAAGGTTTCGTCTTTTATCTACCCATCTCCCGTTCAATGGGATAAGAGATTTAAGGAGGGACAGGAGGAAGGTGGAGAGCAGAGCTGCAAAAGCAGCGAGGCTTGACCTACTGTCTGGAGGCGGCGCGGCCACTTACGATAGCCCCACGTCCCCAGCGGGGTGGCCGTTCTCTGGAGCAGTGCTGCTGTTGCTCCCTGAGGGAGACTTGGACTTGTCATCCAAGGAGTTCAGTTTACTGCTGGAGTCCCTTCCAAGCAGTGACATCTTCAACAGGGTGCTAGGTGGCACAGGCTCAGGGTCAAGGCCTTGAATGTGCCTCTGATGGGTTTTTCTTCAGAGGAACCATGGCTGCAGACCTGAGCCGCTGCCTCCTAATTCCCTAGGGTGTCTGGTGCTGGCTGAGGCCCGAGTCAGTGAAGCAGAGGTGGCTTGAGAAGCTGGTGTTGGTGATGCCTCACCTGGCTCGTGGGGGCCTTATGAGAGTCCCATGTCGGAACGATTCTCAGTCCCCTTCTCAATGGCTTCGTCACCCGCCAGGACTCACCTGGGCTTTTGGCCTCTCCCAGTGTAGCCCTCGCTGCTGTAGGGCAGAGTGAACCGTGTGACTGGGAGGAAGAAGGCACCATTGGACTGGAGGCCCAGGTGCCTGGATGTGCTCCAGGCCCAGTGCTTGGCTGTCTCTGGCCAGAAAGAGACCAGAGCTACCTCACAATGGAGGCTGCCTGGCCAATAAGCTGCTGCAGAACCCCGGGATGCAGGTGTGGCCCAGTGGAGTGTTTTCCAGCTCCTGATCTCCCTGGGTTGGGGGGGAGATGGTTTGTAGGGCCTAGTCCAAATGCCAGGTGCTCAGAATTCTGTACAGGAAGGGTATGTGAGCAGCCAGCTACTTGGGAATATGAGTATACTTCAAAAGAATCTTTTGCTCAACAGACACTTAAGGAGCACCTAATCTATGCTAGGAACTATTCTCTATGCTGGGACTGCATTACAATAGAAGACCTACTGCACTCTTTATTTACTTTCTTTCTTTGAGACAGATTCTCACTCTGTTGCCTAGGCTAGAGAGCTGTGGTGTCAGCCCAGCTCACAGCAACTTCAAACTCTTGGGTTCAAGCAATCTTCTTGCTTCAGCCTATGTTTATTAGAGACTGGGGTCTCACTCTTGTTTGGGTGGGTCTTGAACTCTTGAGCTCAGGCAATCCTCCCTCCTCAGCCTCCCAGAGTGCTAGGATTCCAGCCACCCCACGCTGGCTACAATCTCTGTTTTCATGAAATTTCATGCTGCTTAATTGCAAGCATCCTCATGTTGTGCAATTGGTTTCAGGAGACATCTGCCATAATTAATTGATTGATGAGGTTTCATGAAGCTGTAGTGGATAATGCCAGGGCTGGGCCACGAAGCAGGAACCATTAGCTTTGTTGATGACTATTCAGTTTTGGACCGTGTTTCGGTGGGGCTGGGGGAGATAGACCATAAACAAAGGAAACATATCAAGCATCTGTTATTTGATAATAAGTGCTATAGAGGACAAAGTAGGAAGGGGGAATAGGGTGTGCCAGCTAGGAGGAGGGTTGTAATTTTAAATCAGGTGGTCAGAGAGGGCCTCATTGAGAACGTGGACAGACAAGGTGCGGAAGTATGTCCCATGTGCATGTTGGACAAGAAACTTCAAGCAGAAGGGATGGTAAGTGAAAAGGTCCTGAGGCAGGAGAATGCCTGGGGGATTTTAGGAGTGGTAATGAGGACAGGACGTGTCTGGCTCAGAGAGCACAAGGGAGAGGAGAGAGAAGGGGAAACGTGGAGTAGATGTGCCTGGTTTGTCCAGGATTTTCAGGGTTTGTGCCCATTGCCCTGATGTGATTATTAGTAGTGTTTCCTTTTGTTATTAAAACTATCCTGAAATTGGACACAGTGGTGAGTGCTTATAGTACTAGCTACTCAGGAGGCTCAAACTGGAGGATTGTTTGAGCCCATAAGCTCAAGTCCAACTGGCAAACATAGGAAGAACCTTTCTCTAAAAAATAAATAAAATAAAAAATAAAATAAAATGAAATAGTATCCTGGCGTGGGTGATAAATTTTTAGGTCATTAAATATGAAATGTTTGGCTTCAAATCAAAAGTTTAGTTTATTATATCTAAAACGAGAAGCGGTACAATGAATCAATGTATGTGCCTGAACTATCAACACAGTTTTCCAGTTAATGGTAGCCCGTGTATGCCAGCAGCAAAGAGGCTTAGACAGGGCATGGCATTGAAAGCAAAAAAGGTGTTTTCCACAACTTGTTGAGACTTGAATCCTTTTCCTTCCAAGAAGTGGTCCGAAGCCTGGAAGCAGTGGTAGTCAGTTGGTGCAAGGCTGAGACGACGGAGAATGACAGAGTTTCCAAGTTCGGCTTCTGTAGATCTGTCTGAGCAGCATTCTTTGTCCAACAGCTTTGTGTTGTAAGATATTTGCCTGTTTCTGTTGACCAGTTTCAGCTGCTTAATTGCAAGCATCCTCATCATGTTGTGCAATTGTTTTCAGGAGACATCTGCCATAATTAACTGATTGATGAGGTTTCATGAATCTGTAGTGGATAATGCCAGGGCTGGGCCACGAAGCAGGCACCATTAGCTTTGTTGATGACTATTCAGTTTTGGACTGTGTTTTGGCACTTTGTCTTTATCCAAGCAGAGTGATCAATGCTTGTAATTGTCAGAAAGAATTCATTTTTTAATCACATATACCAGTATTGTGTAGAAATTGTTCACCTTTATGTCATGACAGCAATGGAAGGCAAGCTTTGAGATAATTTCTCTTCTGACGCTGGTTGAATTCTATCCAGCTTCTTCACAATGCTGGTTTGTTCCACATGATCCAATACTGTTGGAATAGTACCATTAAACCTTGCTGCTAATTCATGCCTAGGATGAGAAGGATTCTTTCCCACTACAAGTTTGAGCTCATCACCTTGGTCTCAGGTTGTCTATGTTAAATCATTTTCAAGATTAAAATCACCAGAATAGAACTTCTCAAACCTTCGGTGTGCTGTGTATTCATTAGCCTCATCCTTTCCAGACATTTTGTCGTATTTCAAGCTGTCTGTGTGGCACTGGTTTCACAATGGAACTCATGTTAAAAAATAGCATGAATTTTTGACTTAAACGTAGTTTCACAAAAATTTCTCTAAATTTTCTTTTGAATTTTGAAAGATAATCACAAGCCAAAATGTGTGTTTGAAAGAAGGAGGATGTATCTTCACACACAGACACACACACACACAAACACAGACACACACACACACACACTCACCCAAGAAGGGTCAAAGTGCAATGTCAGAGATATCAACTGTGAAACTTAGAACTGAGTATTTACATACTTAGGACATTTCTTACTTGATAATCTAATCCGTGGTCACACCAGAGATGTGGTTAGGGAGGTAACGGGAGAGAGTGGAGAGGATCGCCAGATCTCGCAGGCTGTTGTAATGGCCTTTGGATTTTACTTTCAAAGAGATGAAAATTCATGGAGGGTTCTGAGTGGAGAAGTGACCTGGCTTAACATTTTAACAGGATCTCTCTGGCCATTTTGCTAGGAGCAGATTGAAGTAGGATGAGGGATATCAATTAGGATTAGGGAGCTATCACAATCATCTCAAAGGCTCTTACAGCGTCCCAGGTGGCAGTCAGCAGTGGCTTAATCTGGGGGTGGTAGTAAAAGAGCTGGTGAGAAGTGAGTGGATTCTGGATTTTTCAAAGGTAAAGCTGGGAGGCTGTGCTGATGGACTTGAAATGGGTGTACGGAAAGAGAGGAGCTAAGGATGACTCCAGTATGCTTGGCCTGAGTAAAGGGGAGGATGGAAGAGCTATTGGCAAAGTTTTGCTTTGAAGCTGCTTTTGCAGAGCCAGCGCCATCTCTGAACTTGGATTGTGTGCTCATTTGCAAAGACGGTGTGTGTTGCTTGTGAAGATTAAGGTGAGACCAATGTGCTCCTGTCAACTCTTAGGTGCTGCCATAAAATCCATACTGACGACCCTTTCTCTTCCTCTGAATAGCAGATGAAATTTCTCTCTGCACTCCTGACCTAGAGACCTTTTCTCATGTTGAAAACAATTCCCCCTCTCCCATGTGTTTATTCATTTTCTCATTGCCTTAATACTCCCCTGAGCAAATGCCGACTCTGTAGAAACTGCAGACGCAGCTTTGAACAAGACCACCGTGGACCTATTTTCAAGGAGTCTGCACTTCAGCAGGGAGACAGACAGCAAACAAGCACACGAATAAGCCAGTGATGGACGTAATAAATGCTATGCTCATTTTAGAGCAAAGTAAAGCAAAACTCTAAGCTCCAAGGTGAAGAACATGAAAATCACCGTCACCCAGAGCGAGCAGCTGGTGCGCACCTGAGCACTGGTTGTGTCCCACCCCTGCTGCTGCCAACACGTGAGAAAACAGCTTTGGAAAAAAATTGTGGTAAAATACACATAATAATACACATCTTACCCGTTTTTGAGTGTGCAGTTTACTGGGTAAGTATATCCACAGTGATGCACAATTAACTTCCAGAACTCTCTTCACCATGTAAAATCGAGACTCTGTATCTATTAATCAACTACTCCCTTTTCTCCTCTCCTCTTGCCCCTGAGAACCACCACTGTGCCTTCTGTCTCTATGACTCACACTATTCCAGGTGACTCTCCTAAAGAGAATTGGGAGGCCTTGCACCTTTTGTACCTGGCTTCTTTCACTCAGCATATTTTCTGTAAGGTGCAGCCATGTGTCAGAATTTCTTTCCTTTTCAGGGCTAAGTAATATCCCATTGAACGTCTATACCACCTTGGCTTTGTCCATTCCTCAGTCAATGAACATTCCAGGTTATTTTTACCTTTTGGCTATTGTGAATAAGGCCATTATGAATGTGGGTGGACAAATATCTCCTCTTTGAAGTGGTAGGATAACTTTCCCACCCTATCCTGTGCATACTTCCACTTTACTAGAAGAAAAAATAAATTTTAATGGTTGAAGAGTATTTTATTATAAAGTTGGGTTTATTGAGGTATAATTTGCACTCAGAAAATGGACCCCTTTTAACAAATGCGTGCAGTCGCGTGACTGACATCACAATCTATCCAGCATTTCTTTAACTCCAAGAAGTTCTCTCGCGCCCCTTGGTGGCTAATCTTCTCTCACAACAGCCAGCCCTTGACAACCAGCAATGGATGTGTTCCATTGCCATAGTTTGGCCTTTTCCAGAATGTTATCATATAATATGTAAACTTTAATGTCTGGCTTCCTTCCCCCAGTATGATGCTTTTGGGATTTGCCAGTGCTACTGAGTGTACCAGTACTTTACTTCTTTTTATATCTGAGTAGCATTCCATTGTATGATGGGCCACAGTCTGCTTGTTCATTTGCCAGTACATGGACATTTGGGTTATTTGCAGTTTGGGGTGATTATGAATAAAACTGCCATAGACATTCATGCATGGACTGTGTGGTCCAACTTTTTTTTTTTTTTTTTGAGACAGAGTCTCACTTTGTCACCCTCAGTAGAGTGCTGTGGCATCTTAGCTCACAGCAACCTCAGACTCCTGAGCTCAAGCAATTCTCTTGCCTCGGCCTCCTGAGTAGCTGGGACTATAGGCACCTGCCACAATGCCCAGCTATTTTTAGAGATGAGGTCTCACGTTTGCTCAGGCTGGTCTTGAACCTGTGAGTCTCAAGCAATTCACCTACCTTGGCCTCCCAGAGTGCTAGGATTACAGGTGTGAGCCCCTGCACCTGGCCCAAATGTTTTTATTTATGTGGTAATGATTTAGGAATGGGATCCCTTGGTCATATGGTCAGTTCATTTTTAAGTTTATAACAATCAACTAAACTGTTTTCCAAACTGGCTGTACTATTTTGCATTCCCACGAGCAGTTTTTGAGAGTTCTAGATGCTTCCCTGCGTAGTCTTTTCTTGTGCCTTATTTTGTTTAATGAAAGTCTGAAGCAGACTTATAAGTATGTTTTTGAGCATGTATCTGGTTGTTACCTTTGGTTGAAATCTTGGAATTGTGGGGTAAAATAGTATTCTTATTTTCAATTTTGATTCATATTACCCTGCAGAAAAGTTGTATCAAATATACAACCACCAAAAAAAAAAAAAAAGAATGTCAAGTTCTTTACACTTTGCTAATGACAATTTTTATTAATCCTTAAAACGTTTAGCAATGTGATAAGTACAAATGACTCATTGTTGCTTTGAAATTGAATTCTTTGCTTAGTACTGAGAATAAACATCTTATATACTTGGGGCATTTCTATTTGTTTTTTTGTACATTGACTGCTGTGTTTTTTTCTATTTTAACACTGAATTATTTTTAAAGAAAGGGAGATTAAGGAGCGGATCAATGTGTGTGCGTTTGCATCTGGATATTTATCTCGTGCCTTCACGTAGTCAGCAAGTTTGAGGTTGCAGTGAGTAACTAGATATTCCTAGTTAGAAATCTTGAGTTATTTTTGTCTATGCTTTTTAAAAAATAATGCAAAATGTTAAATATATTGAAGAGTTAGATTTCTCAATCTTTTCCACTTTGGTTTTTAATTTCATATCAAAAGACCTTTATTACCTCAAGATCACAAAATATTTTCTTAAGGTATATCTTGTTTTTAAATGGCTGTAGACATCTTTGTCTCTTATAGTATTTAAATTCTATTCTTTTTTTTTTTTTTTTTTTGAGACAGAGCCTCAAGCTATCCCCCTGGGTAGAGTGCCATGGCATCACAGCTCACAGCAACCTCCAACTCCTGGGCTCAAGCCAGTCTCCTGCCTCCGCCTCCCAAGTAGCTGGGACCACAG